>WHYT01017378.1:285860-308007 GCA_009806455.1 Tetrax tetrax | reverse complement strand
AAAAAAAAAAAAAAAAAAAAGAAGAAAAAGTGCAGAGAGTATGGAACAAATATTCAAAAAACTTTCTGATCATTGTATTTTTCTCCTGGGATGGCTTACAAAAAAGTACTTCCCAGTATGGTTAAACAATGGGCATCTTTTAATCACATAAGGAAAATTAACATATCAAATCCAGTTTATGGCATTTTTTTACTTGATTTGTTGCTTCCAGACTTCTCATCAGTTATAGAATTTTGCACCAGAAATATTCTTTATTCATGGGGGTTTTTTTTATTTTCTACTTTAGCTTGAAGGTCATAGATTGTATAACCATACACAAAACATGCCTTTTCCCTACCTGTCCTGTTTCTTTCCATCAGTATTTTAAATTCTGTATTATATTTCATTTGAAACCTTTCATTTAAAAAACCGGTATGATCCAGGCTGAACCACACTGCTAGTGCTGACATTTTTCGGGTGCTGTTCTGTGTTTGTGCCAATGCATGGGTGCAGAATCTCTTTCAGGTAGCATCGTCGGCCAGTAGTGCATTTGCTGTGATGATAGCTTGTACATTTTCTATGATTTTCTGCTAGGGATTTTGGAAGAAAATAGAGTATGTTTGCCTCCTTATTGGTCTCTGTATCTGTCACTTTTATCTGTGAGTGTGTATATAGGTATACAGAGCCCTAATACATGTAGAGATTACATCTTGTGCAACCAGGATCAGGCAGTGCGGAAGTGGAGATGGGACCAAAATCTGGCTTCATGGTTGTATATTCCTATCATAACTATTTCATAAATATTTCCCAAATATTTAGTAAAAATGTTGAGAAGAATCTCTGTTTCTTCCTTTCCTCTGTACTTAGCAAAGGAATAGCTTGATTAGTTTCTACAGAATGTTTATAAATGACAATGAGTAGCTTGCTTTGGTTTGGTTTGGAAACATTGAGGACAGTAAATCAAAGAGGGTTTTGCCTGTAATTCTGAAAACCATGAGATTGATTAACTGTCTTACTGCTTGCAAAACTGAATTTACAAGCATAGATCTAAATAAAGCTCTAAAGGTTAATAGTCAAGCCCTTATTAGATTTTCCGTATTCTGTTTTGAAAGTCAAATTGCAAAAAGGCAATCTTGCAGCTGCTTTGCAAGTCTTTTGGTCCAGGGAGGGTTATCAGGTCATCAAAAGACTTCAGTGTCCAAAGAGGAGCTGAAGCAGAGTACAAACGCCGGGGTGGTATATCCACCACTATCTTTTTTGTTAAGTTTCCTTCCTATAAATCAGTGTGACAAGAACTGGTCAGTTCTGTATTAGAGTGTTAAAGCTCTGCACAGACTTTCAGTTCAGGTCAAGAGGTATAGGAAGGAAAACTTCCCCTAACCTTTCCTTTTGTGTTTCATTCTGCTTCTTTGTGTGCCATAAGGAATACAACACTAGCACTTCATTGCAACATCTCAGGTTGGAGGGGGAATAGCTGCATTCCTGAGGTCTCCCCATTTTTATTGCATTTTCACTTTTATTAAAGCTGAGTTGCCAAAAAGTCTTGAGAGACTCCCTCTTTCTATAGTAGAGCTCACTACAAAATGAAGGAATAAATCCTGATAAGGTTTCTGAATACTTTTGTAACACGATAACAAGTTTGGCCATTGGCCTTCAACGTGGGTGTTTTAGAGTGTGGATAAAACAGGCTGTCTTAAAGAAAGTACTGTCAGTTCCCAGTCTTTTCCCCATCTTATAAATTTATTATTTACCTTTCCATTTTGTTATTGGGAAACTTAACGCTTGCTTTTATTTTCAAGCTACTATAGCATAAGAGTATTCCCAGTGTAATTTTTTTTTTCATTGTAGAGCACATCTACAATCAGGATCCTGTTTCCCATATTTCAGTTCTGGCTCCCTTCAAAGTCCCCGGCCAAGCTCCCACTGACTCTGGGAGAGCAGGAATTTCATTCCTTTGCTTGTTTTTCCTAATGTCTGGATAAATTTTTAAGGAATTTCCAGCTGAAACTCATCGCACCATGATCCAGAAGATACAAAAGCAAGTATCCCTAGTGGTGTCTTGGCATTTAAGTATCAAGTTTTAGTTGCTAACTAGAAAGTTATTTTTAATAACTTTTAATAACTTTCACTTAAAAAAAAACTCATTAGGATTTTAACTTTCACATCTGGGAATAAGAGTGACCTAGAATGCTGATGCGATGATTCATAGTTTTAATTTTTGTAATATGGGAGACTATCACGTATAAATTTTAAATTACACGTTTCAGCTGCTGCTCCAAGTAGCATTTGGTATGGCAGGAAATCTTCCCACTCTGGCTTGCCAGGAGCAAGCCTACAAGTTGAAATGAAATATCTGTTAATTTTTTGGTACCTACATAAGTAATTCCCACTCCCCTCCCTAATCTGCATAGTGCAGCAAGAGGCACGGCTGTTGTGCCACAGGAAGGGTGCCCTGTCATTGCCTCAGAGCAACAGGAGGGCACAAGAATGAGAAAAGGCAGTGGAAAAACCCACAGTGGAGCTGGGGAAATGACAACGCTTCAGTCGCTGTCCAACTAGAAGAGGGTGCAGAAGCAAGCACACGTCAAAAATGCTGCAGCTTTCCTCTTTGGCTTTGCTGCACCTTTCGTCTGGCTGATGTGTGTGGCTAGGTGGGCCACCCGAACCTTCCTCAGCATGTAGAAATGCTTGGTCTGTCAGCTGTCCTGCCTTTATTGGGTGTGGCTAGAGGGTAGGTCACTGAGGGTTTTCTGCTTGTGGAAATGCAATATTTAGAGAAGATGGAAGAATATGTAGTTTGTCATCACCTGTGGCTCCTGACCAGTACAGCAAATGATGGAGGGTTAGCTCTCCAAGATAAATAACTCATACTTTCAATAACAGACCTTAAGTCTGTTGCAAAATGTGTTGGCCTTTCATAGATTAAAAGCCAAGAAAATAAAATACATGGTATCTCATTTCCCTATGTCCACGTTTTAGGCATCTTTCTGAAAGTGACCTCATTTTCAGCAGCTTCTCCTTCCCCAAACCAGACGTTACGTGGGTTGGAAACAACAGTCAAAGGCGCAGTTACTGTCTGCGTGGTCTCTGCTGTGACTTCCAGCCAAGCACAAGCCACACATCCCAGATACCAGCTACTTGCCATTGACGGCCACTTCCAAAATGCAGCCAAGTGGCCCTAGTCAGTCTCTGCTGGACTGACTCCGTGCCTGGTCTACCTGCTTGGTCTATGCCTCTCCGCCCGCAGCTCAACCTCCCTTCCCAGGATCCAGTGAGGCCCTTGCAGGCGGTGCAGCCTTGTGCTGGCCTGTGCTGGTCCATGCTGGCCAGTCTCCCCAGCACAGACTGACTCCTGGGCTGGCCAAGAGGCAGCAGTTGCCTTGCGGGTTACAAGGATAGAAGCTGCATCTGAAAGGTGAAGAGTGGTTTGCAGGCTGTGCCAGTAAGCTCTCACTGGTCTGTAAGGCCAGGGGCCTCCCGTTCACAACAGTGGCACAAACAAGTCCTTTGGTGTTTCATCCCCTGGTGAGAGGGAGAGTCGGGGGACTTGAAAGTGAGCCTGGTCTTAAGGTGGAGGAATATACATCAGTGTTGGACTATGCTGTGGAAGCCTTGTAACCCCCCCTTACTGGACCAGAAAAATGCCCATATAAAATGTGAGAGCATATCATAGCCCTCCTGAGCATTACTGAAATGAAACTCTAGCCTGAAATTTAAAATCACTTCCACTGTCAGGCTTTCACTTACCTACGTGTCCTGAGCCATGAAGCATTTGTTGGCCCTTTATTTGCATGTGCAGCTCTAATTAGTAGAGGAAAAATTACAAGAGAGAGCTTATGCTGCAACAGCAGTCTTCAGCTAACCCCTTACAGACTTCACAGAGCTTCGAGCTACTATTGTCCAAATGATCTCATTAAAGAACTAAAGATAGCTGTGCGGACTAAAATGCCATAATTTCAGGGGAAAGAACTCAAATCCAGTGAGGCCGTACAAACACTGATGAGCAAATGAGTCTCTACTGGTACTTGCTGCTTAGACCCTTAGCTGTCCTCTTCTCCAGCTAGTTGCTTTGTCCCAGCGTAGGAGTATTTCATTCTGTCCTGTCAGTAATTTTTGCAACTCAATAAAGCAGGGTTCTTTCAAAGTACTAAAGGGATTCTGGGAGGCATCACTGTGTTTTTAGTCTTTATTTATATTTTTAAATTATCACTTGGTTTGGGATTGCTCCATTTCTGAAGAGGAAATGACCAAATGGTTCGCACAAATGGTCTTTTACTTTCTCAAAATCTGTATCAGGCCAGAAGAAATTATAGTGGCCACAGAGACCACACTGGGGAAACTCAAAGCTACATCCCTGCTTACAGTTCTAGCTCTGTGCTTGCATGTTGTTACTTGCTTCTCTTGCTACTTATTTTTCTTTCTAAAAGAATGGGTGTCTCCTAAAAACCTTGATATTCACCCATTCCTTTTTCAGACAGCTCTCTTCTTACCTTCCTGAACACCTGCAACATCATTTTCTGTGCTCTCGTGAACTCAATTGTAATCCTCTCTAATCCATCCTCTAGCGAGTGCAGAACTGATTTGTCAAACCCCTCTTTGCAGTTATAATCTTTGAGGCTTTTAGTCATCTTTTCCTGCAGTGATGATTTCAAGTTTCCTCTTTTCTTTCACCTTTGTGATTCTTAAGGCCTCATCTTTCTAGGCACTTTCCAACCTTGTCAATCCTCTCTTATAAATATGAAATTTCATAAATCATGTGTCAAGCCTTTAGCTTCCATGTCCTTTTTCATTCATTCGCTATAACGCTGCCTTACCAAACATTTTATCTCATTTTCTGCACATTTTAAAACATCGGTAAAAACTGTATGCCAAGTGGATGTGTGAATTATCCTAGCAGCAGCAGTCTATGAATGCAGGCTTGGAGAGCACCCTGCTGGTGTCCTTTCTGAAATGCAGCCACAGGAACAAATCTGCCTGCACAGGTGAAATTAAACCAGTGACACGTTAAACAATGATGTTGATGGTATCTGTGATTAAGAGTTAGTGTCTAGTGCATTTAGCAGCTAAGGTAGTAATAGTGATACAGTGATGCAAGTATCAACTGTTGGATAACACCTGTTTACACTTAGGTTCATGGAAAATCTGCAAACAGAAGTCCAAGAAATGGAATTCATCAAGTTTTCAAAGGGTTTGAATGTCATGAGAAAAGAAGACTTTGCAGAGTGGTTACTGTACTTCACCGATGAGGAAAACAATGAAATTTACTGGCAGAATGTGAAAGACAGGATTGAGACAGGAGAGGTTGGTACATAAAGCGTGCTTTGTTTCGCTCCCTCGTTATATGGACAGGTTTTCATTCCAAGATAAATATCTAATAATGTAAGTAATTTCCAAGTCAATTATTGCGGCTTTGGAATTTTATGCAAATAAGAACAATGATAATTTGCCAACTGAGAAATACAAATATTGATGATGAGTAAGCAATCACACCTAAACACTAGGTCCCACCAAATTTAGTAAGTAGATTTACTGGTGTTTGAATGTGTTGTTCATTATATATCATCTGAATTCTGTGATACTCTAGAATATCAGTTTGGAAGAATTCAAGACTTTTTGCAAGTTTACAAACAACCTGGAAGACTTTTCTATTGCCATGCAGATGTTTACTGTAGCCAATCGTCCTGTTAAACGAGGTAAGTGCTGCACACCTTTCATATGTATTTTTTTAAAAAGAAAAAATGCATTTTTGTTACGGAATTAATGTAAATAAGTTATTTCGAAGTATCCCAGAGTAGCACTATGAAGTCCAAAAATAGTATACTGCTCTTTATTCTGAATTAATTCTATTTCCTGGAAAAAAAACCAGTATGAAGTTCTCAAAATGTTTTGATTTTTAAGTTCTAATGTGCTATCATATGCTAAGCTGATCACAGCAGACTAAACCATAGAATCATAGAAAAGTTTGGGTTGGAAGGGACCTTTAAAGATCAGCTAGTCCAGCCCCCCACTGCCATGGGCAGGGATATCTTTCACTAGTTGCACAAAGCCCTGTCCAGTTGACCTTGAACGCTTCCGATGATGGGGCATCCACAACTGCTCTGGGCAACCTGTTCCAGGGCCTCACCACCCTCATTGTAAAAGTTTCTTCCTTACATGCAGTCTACATCTACCCTCCTTCATTTTGAAACTATTTTACCTTGTCCTGTCACTGCAAGCCTTGGTAAAAAGTCTCTCTCCATCTATCTTATAAGTCCCCTTTATATACTGAAAGGCTGCAATAAGGTCTGCCTGGAGCCTTCTCTTCTCCAGGCTGAATAACCCCAGCTCTTAGCCTGTCCTCATAGGAGAGGTGCTCCAGCCCTCTTGTCGTCTTCGTGGCCTCTTCTGGACCTGCTCCAACTGGTCCATGCCCTTCTTATGTTGGGGGCTCCAGAACTGGACGCAGTACTCCAGGTGGGGTCTCACGAGAGCAGAGTAGAGGGGCAGAATCACCTCCCTCGACCTGCTGGCCACGCTCCTCTTGATGCAGCCCAGGATGCGGTTGGCCTTCTGGGCTGTAAGTGCATGTTGCTGGCTCATATCTAATGTTTCATCCACCAGTATCCCCAAGTCCTTCTCCATAGGGCTGCTCTCAGTGCAGTCTAAATTCTAGATTAGGAAGGATTTATTGAAACAATACATGCTTTAGTAGTGGTTCATAGTAAAAAAAAAGCTTTTTCCTCATAGTAAAACTGGTTTTCTGTTGAAACTAAACAATATAAATCTCTTCTTTTGCAGAATCTTTAGCACCTTGCTGTGTTCTACTTATGCTTCCATACTGCCTTCTCCATGTGCTTATGTAGTGTTATACAGTCATTGCTATGAAAAACAAACAATGTACTAAAGTGGTTTTTAAAATAAAAATTTGGAGGAGGCAAGTTCCTTCTTTCCCATATAGTAGAAACAGGAGCAATGCAATAAAAGTTTCATGGACATACAAATCCTTTTTGTTATAATTCTGATGTTGTTACTTACTTGTTATACTTGGAAAGACAGCTCTAATAAGTTATTTGAAAATACTAATATAAAAAGTTCCTAAGGAAATTTGATGAGACATTAACATTCATTGAAATAAATATTTGATGGGCTCACGTGAAAGAGGTGAGGAGATGTGAGAAGACAGGAAGAGAATTTAATATTCTTGAGAGATAAATGTTTGGATGGGGTTTGAACCAAAGAAGGCGAAAAGCAGAGGGAGGGTACAATTTGTGACTTTCATCACTAGTTAGTCCAGCCCTCAGGAAGAGTTTCGTTTCTACAGCCTCTCTGGGCAGCTGTTCTAGTGCTTAACCACTGTCACCGTGAAGAGTTTTCTCTTCTGTGTCAAACCCTTGCTGCAGCTTACAGTGATTGTGTCTCACTCCCATGAACCTTTGAGAAAAATGTGTGTCTCTTCTCTGTAACCCCTTCCTTCTAGGTAGCTGAAGGCTGCAGCGAGATCCTGCCTTACACTTCTCTTCTCCCCAGCTCCCTCACCTTCTCATTTTCCATGATGTACTCCAGTTCCCAGCTGCGTTGATGGCCCTCCTCTGTCCGATTTGACAACATCTTTCTTCTGTGGGGGGAGACGTTATTTGCACAAGGTGTAGAAGGAGTGGAGAGGAGAAAGAAGGAATTAATGGTGAAATAGTAGTTGTAAGTGAGATATGAGAGTTTAGCTCACCTCTCTATTAAGTATCACATTTTGAAGTGCCAAAGGATGATGAGGACAACAGCTGGTGTTGACTGTGGTGATATTTCCTTGTAAAAACTCATTCCTAACCAACAGGCAGTTGTGACTCTTTACTCACTGAACCATACTGTGATCGAAAACAGTCAGTTTCTGAGGTAACTCACAGATGTTACATGTATACACCTCTAGTCCTTTCCTGAATCTCACCGTGTTCTTTGTCTTGCTGTTTGCATGTGTGTGCATATGTATTCACACACGTATGAATATTTATCTAAAAATAAGACAGTCCTTTAGTCCTTCATTTTATTCCAGACTTTTTTTTTCTTCTAAGTTAGTAGCTCATCTTTTCTCTCTAAGGTGGCCCTTTTTGGTTTGAAGATTGTTATGCTTCACTATTTTAAAAGATCTTTCTCCTTCATGTTCTGTTTCAAAAAGTGCAGTACCATCTCTGGATTTATATTTAGCTTCAAGAGCTGAAACAGTTAACATCTCTCTAAAGACAAGATTGAGACTCTGCTATAACCATCCCATATTTCATGTCCCTTTAAAATTGTGGTATATCCTTTTACAGAAGGATTTTCAACTTAATTATACGTAAACCAACTGTAAATTAATCAACTGCATTTATACAGGAGTTGTTCAAAGAGGCAAAGATAAGAGCTAGGTCAGGAGTGCTCTTTCCTCTAGTAAGCTTAAGAACTAATCATATTTATAATGGTATTTATAAATAGAACAATATTAGAACAATTATTAAATTGGACAACCTGCTGTAATAATCCATAATACTGCTATACTGCTATACCTCCAATCCCTCCTTGAAATTCACATTTACATGATGCCTTCAAAAATGCATCCAATTCATGTATTGTGATTGTGCTTGCTATAATAAACAATAATCATTTCACTTCTACTGTCTGCTGTTTTACAGCAACCCCACATATTTCCTCATCTTCCTTGAGTCAAAACTCCAAATTCTTTACACCACAAGACCAAAAGTAGGGGTAGCAGGTATTACTGTAACGCACATGGTACTGTAAAAAGAGAAGGCCAAAAAGCTGAAGAGGAAAGATCTCCAGAGAGGTATGACAGCTTTTTCTGGAACAAATCCTCATAAATTCTTCCCTCATAATTTAAGAGAAGGTAGCCTGCTTCTTTGAAAAACAGAACGAGAAGTATATAAAGCCATGTGCTGTAAATAGTGAGTTGAGTATTTGATAGTCTGTGTTTCTCTGCAGAGTTGCTGAGGGGATTGTTGGCTGAGGTGGAGCCTGTCATAAAATCCTGTTCTCTGAGGAGAAGAGTTTTCCTGCAGAATGAATTGGCATGAAACTGGTTCAAGATAAAGTGGTAGTATTTTTTATGAGACCATAGTGAGGCAAACACTTGTGCGCAGGTGTCATAGCTCAGCCCCAATTGGGACCAGACTACGCAGTCTCTCTCTCACTCCCCCCACCCTCCAAGAGAACAGGGGGAGAGAATATAAGAAAAACGGCTCGAGGTTTGAGATAAGGACAGGGAGAAATCCTTCAAGTTACCGTTATGGGCAAAACAGACTCGACTTGGGGAAAACTATTCATTTATTTCTAAAACTAGCAGGAGAATGAGACAGGGAACAAGATAACCTCCCCCCGATCCCTTCCTCTTCCCGGGCTTAACATTATCTCTACTACCTTCCCCCCCCCAAGTGGCACAAGGGGGAAGAGGGAACAGGGGTCATGGTCAGTTCATCACGCGTTGTTTTACACCGCTACTTCGTCGTCAGGGGAAGAACTCCTTGGATTCCTCCCCTGCTCCATTGTGGGGTCCCTCCCATCAGCCACAGTCCTTCGTGAAACTGCTCCGGCGTGGGTCATCTCTTCCACGGGGTGCAGTCCCTCCAGAACGGCTGCCCCAGCGGGCCCTCCACGGGCCACAGCCTCCTTCAGGCATCCACCTGCCCCGGCATGGGGTCCTCCATGGGCTGCAAGTGGATCTCTGCTCCTCCGTGGACCTCCATGGGCTGCAGGGGGACAACCTGCTCCACCACGGTCATCACCACAGGCTGCAGGGGAATCTTGGCCAGGAGCTGCATTAATCCTCCCCCTCCTTCTTCACTGACCTTGGCATCTGCAGCCGTTCCTCACAAGAAAAATTCTTCACAACAGGCTGGCAGACGCCTCTCAGGATCTTTTTACATCTCATTCACATCTCATCTCCTCTCCACTTCTTGCAGCCGGGTCGGGCCCAGTCAGCTGCCCAGCGGGAGGCCAGAGGGTGAGGCCTGCAACGCCTACAAGGCTCATGCCTCACCCTCTCTACCACCCTCAGCTGCTTCACATCTTCTCCCCTTTTTTTTCTGTTTTCCCCTTCTTAAATACGTTATCACAGAGGCGTTATCAGGGAACATTCTGCTCCCAATTGGCTCAGCCTTGGCCAGCAGCGGGTCCGCCCTAAGCCCAGCCGAGTCCACTGAACAAAGGGGAGCGACTTCCAGCAGTTTCCTACAGAAGCTGCCACCTTAGGCCCCTCCCTCACTAAACAAAACCAGAACAACAGATATCAGCCAGAAGTACGGAAGTTTTCAGCAGGCAGTTATTTCTAGCAAAAATTATCACTCTTACTGTTGCTTGAGAAGTAGCGCATTTCAAAAGTTTATCATACAATTAATAAAGATAGTGTTATGAAAGATGAAGCAAGCTCAAGAATGCATGAAATGAGGCCTCCTAATAGTTTACTAGTTCACACATCCCAAATTCTCTAGTTAGGATACTCATGAGACATTGTAAATTGTACAGAATCCTGCTATTTATGTGCTTTCCAATTTCCTTACAAGTTCACAGTCACCTATGATGTAATATTATGTCTTTCCTAGCTGAGTTCAAGAGAGCAGTGAAGGTGGCAACGGGACAGGAGCTCTCAGATAATGTTTTGGATACCATCTTCAAGATTTTTGATCTAGATGGAGATGACTGCCTCAGCCACAGCGAGTTTCTTGGAGTCTTGAGGAACCGAATTCATCGAGGTTTGAGGGTAACAAGCTAACATCATTCTTTTTAAAGACCACAGATAACTGCTGCAACTATTTTGTTAATGCTTGTAGAAACACAAGTAGAGATAGTGAATAGAAAGAAGTTATGTTTTAAACTGAAGATTCTTTACTGCTTATGAATCTGGGAGGAGTGCTGCCACTACGAACTTGTTATGCGTGTGAACTATGGGAGCAGCAGCATTGCATTACATACCGTATTTACACAGTCTGTGAATAGGAGGGCTGCTTTGTGTGAATGCTAAACATACTTTAACTTTATTAACAGGTACCGCAACAGCAAGGCATTCAAGGTTACTGGAAGTGTGTGAAAAGAGAAAGCATCAAAGGAGCCAAAGAATTGTGGAAGCAAACTGGGAAAAGTCCTTTTTAAAGCAGTCTGTAGTTCTTTTGCTATAAATGTTGTTATTTAGGGAGTTTGTCTGTCCTGTTTACATAATAGCTGAATCAAAAATGCTCTCTTTTTTTACTATAGTTAAACTTTAATTAACCCAGTTTCTAATGCAATAATTATGTATCATTCTAGTGCAATCAGTTTGGTTTACAGAACTGTTATCACTTTTGACCTCCATACAGAAGTACTCTTGTTCTAGGGAATGGTGGTGTTTACTCCTCTGTGGAGTCTGACCCTGCACTGCAGCATACAGGATATGCAGGATTTAATAGTGGCCACTGGCAGGAAAATCACAGCAATATCATCTCCTGTTGGAAGAGCGGACGTAATCTCAGTTAGCCACCGACACAGCAGTTCTCTTTCCCTGGCAAGACCAGAGGTCCGAAAGGCAAAACCACTTGCACAATCCATGCAAGTCAAGTTATCCTAGATCTAGAAGGAAGATTCACATGGTTCATGCCCTCATTACTGTGAACTGCTCGTGTGCTAGTTTCTGGTGCATGATTCCACCAGAACCTGTGTGGATGTCTGGTTTGTCTACCTTTGTGATGATAATATTAAACTGGAAATACGAGACTGTTGATACAGGCTTTAAAAGTTGTACATTGATCTGTGAATGTGCATTGAGTCTCTCAGACCTCTTCAGCAGATAGTATAAATGAGAAGAAAAAATCCTCATTCTGTCATAAAGAGCGATAGCTGCAATTTGGGTTATAACAATTTTGCTTTAACTGTATTGCAGAAGGTGAATGTGTAACAAATAGTTGCTTTATCTTACTAAAGGTTGTGACAGGTAATGCTGCAATATCTCAGGAATTCAAGTAAGCAAGTGTTGGAGAAATAATAAGTACAATGAAGAAGTAAAAAAAAAAAAGTTTATTACTCCAAAATGCAAAGTTAGATTTAAAATTTAAAACAGTAAACAAAGAAACAGATCAAAATTAACATTTAGTAATTACAGATTAACATTTTTATGTTTATACACAGTTTTGCATGTTACAGGTTTTTTTTGTCTTACAACTTTAGGAGCTGATAGTCCTAGGTCCACATCAGTCCTCCTGGTCACCCACTATATACAGGAGATAGACCTTATCAGTAAAGCTCTCAAGGTTCTTCCTCTTTCCCTCTCCCAGTTGTCTGACTTGTCTTGGCTGGGGTGAAAGCTTAACCTTTCAAGACATGTTTGTGGTAACAGACTCAAAAGATGGACTGGGGAAATGTCTCAAGAAGAACAACCAAGAAATCTCACCACTCTGTGAGGAAGTATCCATCCCTTTTAAGCGTGGCACTAGCTGCGTTATTGTCCAAGTTGCATATAAGCTCACGGGAGGTGTTCTGCTTTGGGGTTTAGTTGGGGGAGCCTTGAGAAGAGGGGAATCTTCCATCATAGATGGATACCAGAGCAGCCCTCACTCAGATGAGGAGCAGAAGAGACTGTGTTAGGAAACCATAAAGATGCCACCTAAGGAGTACTGAGATTACAGAGAATGTATTTTGGTATGTCAGCAGCCGTCAGGCAGGTTTGTGCTGAGGAGGAGCCTTGGCACAGTGGTCTCTTGTAGGGAAACAGCGAGAAGCTAGCAAAGCAGTAGTGCCTGCCTGCCTGCTGCTCTTCCCACTATGGTCTTCACTTGGAGCTTTAATTTAAATTGTGTTAAAGAGAAAATGCTTATATTCTTGTCATCTGTGGACATGCACCCAGAGTCGCCAACCAGAACAAGAGCATGCCCCTGTGGGCATCCTGAGACTGTCTAGATCACGCACCAGTGGCCACCAGGGTCACTTTTACTTCCCCAGGAAACAATCACAATGAAATAAAATGTAGTAAACACCTCGGCCTTCCCCCCTTAAACTGAACTCATGCACTGCTCTAGGGGCAAAAGGAAATTGGGTCACTGGCTTACTTTGTGCGTTTGGAGGTTGCTTTGTGTATTCTGGTGATGGGAGCCAGGAGGAAGAGACAGCTAATGGGAGCAAAGGTGGGGCAGTGGGACTGGCGTCAGAGTACCGCAGCCAGCTTCGCATCACCAAATAGGGAAGGACACCACTGAGCAAGACACATCGTCCCACAAAAGTGTGTGTTCCCTCCAAGTGTGCTTTGTTCCAGCTCTGGCTTTAATGCAAGGCTGCCTTTTACTTGTTGCTGTTAATATTTTGGCAAATCATTTTTACTTTGGAAAGGAGATTGTTCTTTAACACTTTAGTCTCTGTAATGTTAATAGGTTTATTATGGTCTTTATTGCTTTTGTGGTTTCTTTTGTTTACCTGTGACTTGCTTCCTGCAAGCTGTTTGGTTTTCTTTTGGAAAAATCAACTGATCTAGCTTTAGTGTATCTAGAAATTTAATTCCTCATTGCTCATTTGTGTCTGGGTTTGTGCAATCAGCAGTATCTGCTTTTGGCAGCAAGTTACTAAAAATGGGATTTCAAGTTTTATTTTTAAGGAAAAGCTTTGCTGTCCTGTTCAGAGGAAAAAGAAAACAGATATGCTTATTTTTAGATGAACTTTATATCTGTAGTAAAAAATAAGTTAAATGATTGATTAGGAATTAGAATACAGTTGCGAAACATTTTTGGAAGAAGTTATCCTGAAAGTACAGCCAGGAAGGAACTCCTTTGAAGAGCAAGGAAGGCTTGTTCATCAGGCTTGAAGAATCGGACTCAGTGTTTAATCTGTAGTCTGTTTTTGTTTGTCTTAACTAAAAGGCTTTACGAAACAGTCTTAAAATAATTTCTTATATTAAATATATTAGATTGAAAGAGCTGTTGTAAGTGTTGTTGTAAGTGTTTAGATTGATCTTGTCTTTTAAGGAGTCCATGGTAGTTTAGATATTTTATTTCTTTTTAGTCTAAGGTATTTGCAACATGTCTGTCAGCATTACTCAACAGAGTTTAGTTAAGTTTATGCCAGCTGCCAATCCACCACTTAAACTTATCAATTACAACTTTTTTAGTGTTAGGAACCCTTCCTCTGAACAGAAAAATATAGAAAAATTAAATAAAATTGAATTTTTAAAAAATCTCCAACATTGCATCTGAATGTTATATGGAATAAAGATTAAAACATTGCACATTGCAGAAGTCTCAAAATTTGATTTAACATATTTCAAAAGGATACACAAGCATGAGTACAAGTAATTTACAGCATATAACTCATTCACAGAATTTTAGTTGTATCCCCATAGCAACACTTGTAAAATTAAAATGTAATTTTTTTACAATGTAAAATTTCTTTAAGTTTGTTTAGCTTAAGATAATTGTTTAAGAACATCTGTTCTTCATTTATAAAAGAAGCAAAGGCAAAAATGCAGTGTGATATACTAAAACAAAAAGAAACTCATTAGTTATTTCTAGAAATTAATTTTGGTGTTTCAATTTATGCAAGCCTCCTTCTAAAAGCAAAACTCCCTCTGGAGTCAAACCAAGTTGGTAGGTTTTAAAAAAATAGGCAACAATGAGGAGTACATATTCTGCATGTAAGAGCTGTAAAAGAGAAGTTTTATCCCAATGTTATATGGCTGCATCAAAAGCAAATCTCTGATTTACTCCATCTCCTGCAGTTTATGGTCTGCTTTCAGGGTTCAGGCAGGTTGCCATTGCTCGTGCTTGGAAACACGCCAGCGCCTGAACTGAACCAGGTATCGTCAGGATGTGTTGGCTTGTCTGTTGAATCAGGTATCATTAAAAGGATGAACAATGTGTTCATTTCCTAATTTCAGGCTTTTGGGGGAGAATATGTAAAGTTTTTATCATTTTAGGAATTATAAATGTTTTGTCTCTGGCCTCCAAGGTGGCTCAGAGCTTGTGAAATTTTGGGTGTAGAAATCCGACTGTGTCTTTGGTCTGAAGATTTTACAGATTACACCTGAGTTATCTAGAAAGCAGAGATGAGACAATTAAGATAAGCAAGTCAGGCCATGGGTTACAATTCCATGGCATTTCACCTGTCCAGTGCATATAACAAAAAAAAAAAGAATCACTGCCCAATAAAGGGCTGGAATGGGAAGAAACCCAGATTTAGAGGAGGTATTTTAAAATTCAGGCATTTTGACCATACTTTGACTTAAGCATAGAAATGGATCAATGAATGTACGTCAGAATTTTTAAAATACAATTTTCTTCTCATGCAAGAGTTCTCATGGGAGAGTGCAAGCATGTCTCATACCTTCGGATTTCATCTTTCCTGTAAAATAATCAGGAAACTACTCCAATGCAGGAAAAAAAAACTTCAGTCCTCCTGAGCAGAAAATCCGTGTCCAAATGATGTTGTGGTCTCTGTCAGCAAGATCCAAGCTGATCGAGCAACAGCTCCTGTAAGGCAGCCGGTCTCAAGGGAAGCATGAAGATGAAAGTGGTGGGTGTAAACACAGCCTGCTAGGCCCCAGCTGAGCACAGAAACTCCTCCTAGAGAAACTGAAGAAGTCACCCCACAATAAGTGGAAAGCCCTGTTCAGGACAGGAAACCTGAGAGACTTCAACATGCACAAAATTAATCGGCAAACAAGTGCACATCTCTTCGCTCTCCTGCTGTTTGAAGGTTTCCTGCTGGCTTTGTTGATTAAACAATTCCTAGTTGGTTCAATAATGTAAAAATTATGCCACATATGCGGAGACAGATTTCCCATTAGGCTGGTATTGGCTTAGTTAATAATGTTTTCATTCATTAACCAGAGTGCCCGAGAGCAGAGCTCTGCTCGCCGTCCTCGGGAGCCACACTGCTGCTGCTGCACGCTGGCCTCCGGAGGGAAGCTGCTTCACTGTGCACCCACATGTGTGCTTTTAGAAAGAATGCCTCGTGCCCTGAAAAGCGAAAAAAAAGCCAGGCTTTTCCACACCCACCTTCCCAGTGTGAAGCTCCGTCTTTCTTCTGCCACCCCTGGCTGAGGGTGGCCTGCCCTTCCATGCTGCCCAGGTGGTGGAAGTAGCAATGGAAAGCAACAGGCTGTGGGAGGACCTTGCAAAACGCGGGATTCATGTTGGCCCCGTTTCAGACACGCAGATTTGAAAATCTGGGAGGATGTGACATTCTGTAGTCAATGTAGAGATGTTTGGGGTTTTTTCTCCTGTGGTTTTAGACACCAGCTAGCTGCTCTGAAACATCCTCTGGAGGACCCGGCCTTTCTCCATGAATGGCAAAGGGTGCACAGAAGAGGAGCTTCATCGGACTAAACCTGTGTTTTGTGAATGCCACCTTTCTTCATCATCTTTAATGGCTCCTGAATACAAATACTTGCATTTGGACATTTTTTGTTAAATTGATGTGCTATTTTATGTGAAGGGTAAGAACTCTTAGAGAAGAGCTGTTGTAAAATTTGTATGAATTTTGTCTTAAAGGAAGTAGATTTTGAAGTCAGACCCATCCAGTGATGAGCAATTTCCTGGAGAAAGGAAGTACTACAGGGGTGTTGTAGCGCACTACTGTATGCCTCAGGTCCACTGCTTTAGGGGAAATTTGTCAGTTTTACTATTACCTCATGGAGCAACTAGTAGCTCTAAATCACCCCCAAGAAAACCAATTGTTGTTAAGATTTGTCAATAAAGTGTTTTAAAGTAGTCTTTTTTTTTCCAGGATACAGATTTTTTTTTTAATTATGTGGCATCTTACTGTGTTTTAATCTGCTTTGAAATTGATATTATTAGAATGAGTGAACGTTCTAGAAATGTTGTGTGCCTCTCAATGCACAGAAGGTCGTTCCTAGAGTAACGGTAGCTGAGTCACAGGACAGACAATTACATACACTGTTGAAAAGGAAGGATACCAAAATTGATATTTTGCCACTGATCTTTAGAAAAGGGGATTTCGAAAGAGAAGGAGACTAATTAAATGATAGGTCCTAAAGTTAAAAGAAACAAAGCTCTTTTAAATGCTATTAGAAGAAATGGTAATTTAGGAGACATGAATATCACTGAACAAAAGGACACTAGGAAAGCAAGGAATAAATCAATATGGCTGAAATTAAATTTTTCAAGATGCTGTTTGAGCAAAAGAGCATCTTTCACAATTTAGAAATTTGACCTAACACAAACACGGGCAACTAATCACTCACAGTTGGTGTATACAAGATTACATGAGCTATACTGGAATGTGAAGAGCAAACACCCAGCCTTGGTTGGTTCTATGTGTATATCAGAAACTTGAAGCCTCAAAAAATTTGATTTGTCTGATATTACCAAGACCAAATAATAAGATTCCTAATAAGACAAATTATCATTTTGCATCAGTCTCCACTTAAGAGGCTGTTGGGATGCTTCTGCCGGGAGATTGGTTTTTCCTGGAATTTAAGATGAGCTGCTCTGAGAGTTAAAAAATACAGAAGCAAAATGGAGATGAAATTGTTGTAAATAATGAGGTCTAAATGGGACAGAGAGAAGTTCTGAAAGACAGTGTTTGCAGTGTCTTGCTCTGAGACACCTTTCCAAAAGCATAGCGAATGATGGTAGCTCTATTTTTAATTTTTTTAAAAAGTTGATGACACAGTAATTTATAATGCAGTAAATTTTGCCACTTGTTCCTGCCAACCTGCACAAACTATTTATTGCAAATAGACCAACAAAAAACTGGAAGACTGCAATAGACCCTACCTGGTGCTGAGGCTGCAAGGGGAAATGTTTCACTTCTCTCATGGAGTTCTTCCTGCAGGTAAAGCAGGGGGGCAGCCAGAAATGGAGGTGTAAAATGTGAAAAATGAATGGGGGACTTTTTTTTTTTTTTTTGTTATTTGACAGTTACAGGATCAGATGTGAGTGAGGTGAGCCGCCATTCCCACGACATGGCATTCTCAGTTGCTGTTTGGCTTCCCAGAGTTTGCTCCCAAGTGTCATCACTTGTCCCTCCCCACGAACTGCAGTGCAGCCGTTTGAAGCCAAACAGGCGCTCGGTGATTTCTAGCAGAGCTGTTTTCCATCCTGCTTGGCACCTATTCAAGGAGCTGGTCAAAAATCATCCGTCCTGCCCAAGGACCAGCTGTCACCAGCTTCCTGTCCCACCCAAGGGATCTGTCTGACCCAAAAGAGAAATACTGGCCCTGTCACGGCTTCCAGCTTTGCTGGTGTTAGACTCCTTCCAAACCACGGTCAGTGGCTGTTCCCACAGCTCAGTACTGACACGTGCTGAAAGGGGGTCGTGTCAACCCGCACGCAGCCCTGCCAGTACCTCAGCAGGTGAAGCTGGAGTCGGCATCAGCAAGGAAGTCCTGGATAGGGAGGGTCATGCTGGATGACTTCATGTCTTCCCTAGCGTGGTGAATCGTTTTCTAACAAAGCCTATTTTTATTCACAGCTGCACTTCTTCGTCTTCGTGTTAGGAATTTTGCTTCTTGTGAAAGGTCATGGGGTTCTGTTAGGAAAGCTGGTGGAAGCAGGGATGAGTGGAGGGTCGGTGCGCAGTAATGCCAGCCACACGCAGTACGAGCTTGGTAACAGCTGGTTGTCACTCTGCTTCCCAGGTTCGGCTCCCTTCCCTTCACATTGCCGGCTTGGGAGTGCAATGTTTATTCACTGAATACACTGCCAAGAAAGTAGCACAGCAATTAAATGACTAAAAACACAACTGTAAAGCTAATCTATCATTGTTAAAACTTGCAGATTACATCCAATGGTATTGCATTACATTGCCTCCCCGCTGCTCAGGCTCAGGGTGCAAGCCTACCCCTCCTCACTGCACCCTCCCACACCAAGCCGTTTGGGCAGAGAGCAGATGGGGAGTTCAGCAGGGCTGTGCAAGGGACTCCCCCTCAGTGTCCTGGTGGGTTCGGGTCTCCAGGTCAGCATCCTTACAGCGTGGAGGCATCCATGCTCCTACTATCAGAAGATCCCCCTCTGTTATTCTTACCTTTCCCCATTTCTTCCATGTCTGGAACCACTGTTTCTGTTGCCAGCAGTTGTGCTTGGTGCCATAAATAGCCAGAGATGCTGTTCAACTGAACGCCTCGGAGGTATTTTCCATTAAATTGGCAGTCCCTTTTGCCACATGCCACTTTTGGCTATCCCAGGTGGTTATCATTGTCACCACATCAGAGAACCATCCCAAGTTTGTTACTGAATCATTTTGCATGAGATTCAAAATTCCCCTGCCCGCATCTTCCTGAGTTTAGCTGTGAGCACTTCAATACAAATGAATTTAGGACTGCTACATGTCAGATGTGCCCGTACCTTGTATGCTGTTTCCATGATGTTTGCCAGGCAGTCAGTATGCCAGGCAAGTTTTGCCAGGCAGGCAGTACAGAAGAGGCACACTTTGAATGTATTCCAGAAGAATTCATTTCTGACATTTCATATTTCATTCCATATTGGCCTTTAACCAATTTCATCCCATATATTACAGGATTAATACCAGGCTTTGTTTGGATATGCTCAGTGTCCCAACTAACCTGCAGCATATATAGGCTGATACAACAGCATCCCTCTAGTATCACTTTGGTTGCAAAGGTACCATGCAGATTCCATGCAACTTCTACACCTGCCTCATATTGTGCTCCAATAAAAAAAAAATTATTTTGTTCCATTTTTGCTCATTCCATACCCCTTTAAAGCTAAAATCGGTTACTTCTAGCAGGACTACTAACAAATCATAGAATCATAGAACCATAGAATGGTTGGGGTTGGAAGGGACCTTTAAAGGCAATCCAGTCCAACCCCCCTGCAAGGAGCAGGGACATCCCCAACCAGATCAGGTTGCTCAAGTCCAACCTGGCCTTGAACGTTTCCAGGGATGGGGCATCCACCACCTCTTTGGGCAACCTATGCCAGTGTTCCACCACCCTCATTGGAATTTTTTTTTTCCTAATATCAAGTCTGAATCTGCCTCCTTCTATTTTAAAACCATTACCCCTTGTCCTATCACAACAGGCCATGATGAAGATTTTCTCCCCGTCTTTCCTGTAGGCCCCCTTTAGGTACTGGAAGGCTGCTATCAGGTCTCCCCAGAGCCTCCTCTTCTCCAGGCTGAACAGCCCCAACTCTCTCAGCCTGTCCTCATAGGAGATGTGCTCCGGCCCTCTGATCATCTTTGCGGCCTCCTCTGAACTCACTCCAACACGTCCATGTCCTTCTGATGTTGGAGGCTCCAGAACAGGACACAGTACTCCCAGTGGGGTCTCATGAGAGTGGAGCAAAGGGGAAGAATCACCTCCCTCCACACTTCTTTACTTGGACATCAAGCATTTAAATCTGTTCCCACTGTCTTGAGGTTAAATGTTAAAACTCCCTTGAGATCTTAAGGGAAAGCACACGCCAGCAGCCATTGCATGTTTTCACACCTTTAGCAAACAGAACAAAGATTTTAGAGGAGCTAGAATACTTTAGTAATATCCCTCATGTGCTAACCATCACATCAGCCCAAGATTTTCTTGGTTCATGTTAAATCCAAACTGCTCTGTCCTTGACAGTACTTCGCTAGAGTGACCCATCCCCATAACTGAGATGCCATCCACATAACCAGTCACTCCTCCCAGGCCTTCCAGCTCTATCCTCTCCTGGCCATTCCCATTAGGAATGGGCCAGACCAAGCTGTTCCACCAGCTCTCTCCCTCTCCTATAATCACAGCCCTTGTGTTACTACATACAATTTTACAACTCCCTTCCCTACCACTCTGAGCCTGTAAGTGCTCCCATATTCTAGCATGCCCATACGTTTAGAGTTAATCCCAAAGTGATCAAGAAAAAATGTTGAGTTCTGCTCCTGGGACAGAGTAACACCAGGCACAAGTATAAATGGGGAGAGCAGTGGCTGGAGAGCAGCCCTGCAGAAAGGGATCTGGGGGTGCTGGTGGGCAGCAGGCTCAATATGGGTCAGCAGTGTGCTCTGGCAGATGAGAGGGCAAACTGGGATCCATCAAACACAGCATGACCAGCCGGTCAAAAGAGGTGATCATCCCGCTGTATTCAGCTTTCATGTGGCCTCACCTTGAGTGCTGTGTGGAGTTCTGGGCCCCACCATTTAAGAAGGATGTGAAGGTCCTTGAATGCATCCAGAGGAGGGCAATAAAGCTGGTGGAAGGGCTGAAAGGAATGTCCTGTGAGGAGCAGCTGAGGACTCCAAACTCGGCTCATCTAGTCTGGAGAAAAGGAGGCTGACGGGAGACCTCATTGCTCTCTACAGCTTCCTGAGGAGGGGAAGCAGAGAGGGAGGTGCTGAGGTGCTTCTCCCTGGTATCCAGTGACAGGACACATGGGAATGGTTCAAAGCTGCACCAGGGAGGTTTGGACTGGACAATAGGAAGCATTTCTCTACCAAGAGGGTGGTGAAACACTGGAACAGGCTCCTAGAGACGTGATCAATGCCCCAAGCCTGTCAATGTTTAAGAGGCATTTGGACAACACCCCTAACAACATGCTTTAGCTTTTGATCAGCCCTGAATTGATCAGGCAGTTGGACTAGATCATTGTTGTGAGTCCCTTCCAACTGAAATAGTCTATTTTTTCTATTCCATCTTTCTATTGTCTCTGGGCCCATCTCCCCGCTTCACAGTTACTCCGCATGCGTCAAGATTAGAGGTCACCACTGCCTTTCTCTGCTCTGATACCCAGATGAACACACACACACACATTCCCACACACGCAGGCTGCTGCCGCCTGGGCATCCCCTCTCTATCAGCTGTTAGAGGCCTATGGTCTTCTGAATTCATGTTCACCTATCCCAGTATTTTTCCATCATCTCATCATGGAAAGGCCACAACAATTGCCCCTGCCTTCTGCCAAAGCAATCCTATCACCGTCAGCACCCACTTATCCTCTGCATACTCAAAAGGACTACGTGGTCCCAAAGTCCACGTTCTGCCCACCCATGCCAGCAATCGCCTCCTTGCTGTTTTTTCAAGCCTTTTTTCAAGCCTTTTCCTTTCAGGACACCGCTCTTCCACATCCCTGGAAGTGCTGGAAGGCCAGGTTGGATGAGGCTTTGAGTGACCTGATCTGGTGGAAGGTGTCCCTGCCCAGGGCAGGGAGGTTGGACTGGATGATCTTTCAAGTCCCTCCGAACTCGCACCATTCTCTGATTCTCTCCCGGTAGCACACCTCTGGGCTGTTAGAGCCGCTCCCGC
>WHYT01017378.1:252190-279853 GCA_009806455.1 Tetrax tetrax | reverse complement strand
TTTTTTTTTTTTTTTTTTTTTTTTTTTTTTTTTTTTTTTTTTTTTTTTTTTTTTTTTTTTTTTTTTTTTTTTTTTTTTTTTTTTTTTTACACTGCAGTTGAGCTCAAACCAGCATGGAGAGGATTTATAGTGAAATACAGGATTTTCTGTTTCTCTCAGTAGGTATGGTTACTTTCCCTCAGTGCTCCCTATATTTTATTCTGATTGAGAGCCACTGCACTGTGTACTACGAAAAAGAGCAAGGACGTGCCTCTAGCGCACTGCTGATGAATAAGGTGATGGTGGTCTCTGCAGATGTTCACGTACGGCGGGTGCAGAAGCAGAGCTTTTGGCTTGTGCACTTCTGGGGCTTTGCTAAAGGGCACAATATGCAGCTGATACATGCCTGGGTAAAGGAAGGACAGATGGGGGAAGAGAAGCTTTAGAAGAGGGGAAACAAAAGAGAAAATTTTTAGTAAATACTGAGAGTAAAAGAGAAATTGAAACCTTGCAGACACCAGTGGTTTTTTTTTAAAGATTATTCTTAAAGATTATATAACTTAAGATGTGAAGCTAACAAGGAAACAAGATGAGAGAAAGCTTTCATTTCCCCAACTAGTTTTTCTTCCTGGTTTTTGGTGGTTTTTTTTTTTTTTTTTCCTCCTTGTAGCCCCTGCTCGTGTGTTAAAGGTTAAACATATATATTCAGTTAGTAGACCAAGTGAGAAGCCAAGCTTAATGTAGTATCATAAAATATTCCTAATAATCAAAATAGAGATGGTAAAGTTGGGGCTGCTTCTTTCATCACATTACCCTTTTGCTTTCAGTTTTGCTTCTGTGTGCTGCTTGCCCCACCCTCCTCTGCTGGGATGCTCACATATTGCTCAATGTCTTGCTTTTGGTGTCTGATGGACTCAGTCTTACTCTGTAATTCACTGCTAGCATGTATTTACCTGGTTATGCCTCCTCTATAACCCTGAATTATATTGCTTACATACTGGCTGGGAACACCGAGGAGGCCTGGTGTGGATAAGATGAAAGGAGATTCATGAGCTAGTCTGTTGTTTTCCTCCCATGGAAACTGCCAGCATCATTGTATCTCTCTGAAGCATTGCTGTTGTATGCTGGTGAACACTGGGTTATTTAGACCACTCTTGCTGTGTACTTGTGATCTGTCAGGTAAATTAGCTATTAAGCTAATTGGAAAGGTGAAAATAGCTATTTCTCACGAAATGCGTATAAGTTGAGGGAATGTTAGCAGAGTGGGAAAAAACTGTGAGCATGTGCAACTGGAGGGACTGCAAAAGACTCAAGGCAACATCTAATTCAGATTTTTTTAAAATGTTTTAAAGTAGAAAAACATGAGTGAACACTTTCTTACTAGATTATTTCTTCTTCTCACACATAACTTGCCCAGAGCTCTGTTTGCAAGAGAGCACACCTAGGAATACATGAGGGGTATTGTAAGATAGGTTTTCATTAGTTAAAAAACATTTCATGTGTTCTTTGTTATTATCAAAGCATGTTTTGCTTTTAACATTGTTTTATAAACAATGGCTGTAAGATGCTGTTTGTGAATTGAACTGATTGTGTCTGCTTACCACATCCCTTGGAAGCTCAGAAAGAGTGGAGGAGTTCTCTTGTGGTTTGTCTTCGCTTATGGCTGACTTGTATCTTATTAGCTCTCCCAAACTCTTTGTAGGTGATGGGCTGTAATACCGACTGGCTGGAGGATAATCAGAAGACACACGTAGTAGGAGTTGGTGGGTGAAGCCAGCCTGTCTCCTACAGACAACCCTTTTGTTAAAACACTAGCAGAATTTGGTAGTGCAGTCTGCACTGAGAAAAAGAGAAGGAAGTTAAATTTGGCCAATTTGTCTGCAGATTGTAACTGTTTATTGGCTGGTTTTAATTAAAAAAAAAAACCAACCTAAAAATCTTGTTCAAATTAGGATTTTACTTCTATAGCAAGAACTATGTGTTCTGAAAAGTGTGGTCCTGGCTCCTCTTCTCAGCAGTTTGTAATTTAGAATACATAACTATGTTAAATGTCACAAATTGAACCCCTTATTGTTCCAGGAGACTGCAGTAGCTCTTGTTAGTAGGGAGATAGCTCTGATTTCCCCAAAGCACAGTCCATGTGAGAAGCACATGGTGATCTGTTGTAATGCTCCTATTTGAAGAGTCTGTTGCATAAACAGAGAGAAGGTAATTCCATCTGCCTCCTCCAGAAAAATATCTGTACTAAAAATGCTAATGCAGTAGCTATCAAGCAATGGCGAGGTGATATTAACAGCAGTGTGCCAGTAACTTCTGATTTCCAACTATAGAAAAAGCTGAAGTAGCAGCACTGAAGTACAACATTTGCATGTTAAGCATGCAAAAAGCATTTCCGTAGGAAAAGAGGGTTACCTTTAAAGAAAAGGAACAGCAAAATAACCAGGTCAGATCATTAGTTAACTATGTTTATGTGCCTCTCATGAACTTCAAAATAAAGACATTGAACCGCTTTGGATGCACTTAGTTGTGTTGTAGTGTCTTGGCTCAAGCATGCATATTACCATCTTAAATGATAACTTTTTCTGTTATTATAAATAAATAGAATTCCTGTCCAGGAGCTCAGACTAGATACAAATGTATTGGAAAACTAGATGCTCAGCTTCAGTGGAAAGATTATCTATCTTCTTATATGGTGCCTTGCACTGTATTGGTCATATTAGTTTATAAAAGGGAGTGGGCACATGCCCTTTATATGGCATGAAATCTGCTCTCTTGGCAGCCCTCTAATGAAAAAATTGTTCCAAGCAATGGAACTAGTCAGCCTGGTTTCTTGGGGACTTGTCTTGTATCTGCTCTTCCTACTCTTCTGCCAGCAGAAGGACTCCATCCCTCTTCTCCCTCCCAGCCCTCCATCTGCAGTGCCTACCCCAGCGTCAGCAGCCCTCTGTCGTCAGTCTTCCCCTCTATCTGCTAAATTGTTCCTGACAGCTCCGCAGTAGTTGGCACCTTTCCTTGATCCCATTACAATCTGGTTAAAAAAGAAGTGTGGTGTGGTGGCCAGTTTGGTGTTGCTTAGCTTGCGAGGGGGCCTGGCAGAAAGTGAGCTCAGAGCAGCTATTTCCTATCAGGGAGTGTGGGCTTGTCTCTTGTACCCATGCAACAGCTCTGGTGGAACTTACCGACACATACTTAGTGTGAGACCCTCAAAACTGGCTGCAACTGGTCCAGAATGGCTTTGGAGTAGGGGAGGGAAGGGGCTTGGGGAAGGCAGGGAGCAGAGTATCGCAGCCAAAGCAGGAACTCTGCTTGTGGTATTGCTCCTTCGTTGTAGCTGTGATCACTCGTTGCTGCAGCACTTCCTGATCACCTTTTGGATATGGACTATAAAGCTTTTGTTCTTGATTTGAAAAGACTTGGATAGTATGAGTATTTAAGATTATGAAAAATAACTTCTCTCAATTTTTTCTACTGTCAAATTTTTCCGTAGTAACAACAGTAGGAGCTTTCTGTATGTCTTTAGAGCTGAACTGTGAACTAAAAAGTCACTTTCATTTTTAATCAGGGGTTTTACATTACTTCATCACTTACTAGTCTCCCAGTTTTCCTACAAGACGCTTTGTATAAAAGGACTGGAATTTCAAGTGTATATTTTCAGTAGACATTACTTTGAGGTCATTGCCACTATGCATACTGTGAACTTCAGGTTCTCCTGTCTGTTGAAACTTGACTCGTTAAAACTTTGTTCTCTTGCAGCTCATATTTTTATGAGTTAAGGTAGACACTCTTTCCACAGGCACAGAATTTACGATGTTACCAAGATGGATATCTGAGCTGAGTTGTCGTACAGCTGCGGCAGGTGAAACACTTGGATGGCACTGTACCTGCTTTTACTTTTGGAACTTGAGACTGCCTGTGATGGAACATGGGAGTAGGAGAAATACTAGTTATCTGTATAAAATTGTGCCTGTAAATGCTGAGGGTTCACGGCATTCATTTTTCTCCCATTCAACACGTCAGTGCTTATGCAGCTCTTTTTGTTCAAGTTTCCTACAACTCTTAAGAGTTTATGCTGGTTTAACATGTACTTTCCTTACAAGTGTAAAACTGTAGGTTCCCAAGTTTCCTGAAACAGCTTTTACGGAGTTTTCAACTTAGTCATGAACTCCTCCCCACCCGGTGCATATTCTTCCTGTAGCAGGACAAGAGTATCCATTTTCTTCTCTCATTAGTGTGTATGAAACTTAGTCGAAACATTTGAGAAGTAACCACAGGCCACTCTTCTGTGTGAGCTGAGTCTTCTCCACCAAGGCGAACCAGGTATAAAAGGGATCATGAGACCACAACAAATAAACTTATAATATATAGCCACAAATACATAGCCATTTCCCCAGTATTGCCTCCTTCTGCTGTCACTGTATTGTTTTCTGTGGGATGTGCTTACCTCCTGTTCTGGGTCAAGAAAAAACCCCCAGACTTTCCCCCCTCTTCTACTCCCACCCCCCTTCCCAATCCTCAGAGCAGTGCCTCCTACGTAACCTTTGACTGTCTGTGCTAAAAATTAAGTTCCTCCTCTGCAGAATTTCAAGCCTCTGCTTTTCCTTTTTTTTTTTTTCGAAAAGACCAAATGGCTCATCCATTCCTTATTCATGTTCCCTTTTGACTATTAAAATTGTCTTACAAGACTGTTAAAGAGAACTGGATCACAAGAACAGCGCGCTTTGCCTTTGCAGTTTGTGCAGCGCTCTCTCTGATGCTATATATGGCGCAGCATTGTCTTAAACGTGAAGCTCAGAACCATTTTAATCGTATGATTTACAGAGAGATCCAGTGGGGGATTTGTGCAGGGGTTTTTCGTTTGTGCTATTTCTGTTTTGCGTCCTGATGTGTGTTTGTCTCCAGAGTGGGGAATTCTTAGGCATCTCTTGTGAAGCACTAAGCAAGGAGATGGCTTTTTTTTTTTTTTTTTCCTATTTAGGACAAAAAATTTTAGAGATGAAAGTAATAACTTGCCTGGAATTAGACAAGCTGCTGCTGCAGGGAGAATGAACCCAAATTGTTAGATTTAATCTAAGCAACCTTGAGAGGAACAGACATTTGTTTGAAGAGACATAAACAGTTGTTTTATAAGCTGGTTTGCAGTTGTCTGTGGTAGACTTAAAACTTATGTTAAGTGCCTCGGCTACTGCCTTGTCATAGTGTGAGTGCAGAGAGCCTGTTATTGTACTGTTCTTCTTGACAATAATCACTGCTTTTAGGTTCGTCAAGTTTGGATTAAAAAACAGAGAAGTGAAGTGTATTTCCATAATGTTGGGATTGATGGTACCTGAAGGCTTTCACATCTGTGAGTTGGTGACATGCAGATCTACCCAAATATTGCAAAGGAGCCCAAAAGAGCGCAATTTGGTTTCTGTTCTGTTTTGAAAAATCCTGTTTAAGTAACATGCAGATCTCTTTACAGTATCTGTAAAAGGATACAAGTTTTGCATAGGATTTTTGTGGGGATGTTTTGTGTGTGCATATTTTTATCAGTTTAATCTACTGCTCCTTAAGCTTCATGTTGTGGTTTGGTTTTTTAAAATAATTATGTATTTTTTCAAAGCTTGAGTTCAGCCTAGTAATTGCTGTGTTCTGGGTAGATGCCTGCTGAGATAAAGCGAAAGCAGCAACTGGTGCATAAGGGTAGTCTTGAACTTTTTAAATAATTCATAATTTAGACAAATTACGACTTTATACAAAGGGAAGTATAAAGACCACTGAGCACTAGATTCAGTCATTTTCCCTCTTGTGTGGCTTTTTTCTGTTGACATTCTCAAACTTGTAAAGATCATATGTTTCTCCCTACTTCTTACACTTGCAGAGCCACTTGGAAAATCCTACTGCCAAGGAGCTGTTAGGAGTGGAAATAGGAATCTGTGAGCAGAAACGACAGTCTGGGAGAGCTGTTAGGCACATACAGAGCATCAGGAGCCATGCTGCCGTGCCTCAGCTGCCTGGTGTTGTGATAGTCTCGTTTCCTACTGCGTGACAGTGCTCTTCACTTGCTGCACAGCTACTCTGGAGTTTTTAGGCAAGTGGCTGCACCTCCTGATCCCATCCTGGTTTGTTTCTGTGTAGCTTCTCTGTGTAGCCATGGGTTTAAGGGTCTAGGTCACCTTGTACTTAGTCATAGATGTTTAGAAGTAATCACTTTCCTGATCTAACTTTTCATAACTCAGTGTGCTTCCTGACTTATGTGTTAAACCAGGGCCAATAGTTTCTTGTTCTTCACAAACATTATTTCCCACCAGCGTACCACACTCCAGAACTTCAACTGCAAATGGAGATACTCTTGCAACTGTCTTACGATACGTGATATCCTAGGAAGATGACAGCAAAAGCTAATTCTCTTAGTAGGTGTCATGCATGCATCAAACTCTATTTGTTTCTTGCTAAGGCAGTTTGTCAGTCCTGCTATGTTACGTCCAGTGCTTTGCCATGGGAGCCCTGATGGATCTCTGAGGTGTAGCAGACAGCGCTGTTTCTTCCCTTGGCACACGTTGCATTAGGATTTGTAGTATTTCATCTGAGCTTTTTACAGGCTCCTGAGTTAACGTTTTCCAGTAGTACATGGTGAACTGTCAGCGGGCAGGTGAGCTCTGAGAATTTGATTTATTTATTTATTTGAAGCAATATTTATTGAATGAGTGCCATATGGATGATAGGCCATGCTCTTTTGTGTGCTCGCCTCTCTGTTTACTCTGCAGTACTTTCTAAGTTTTAGTGTAGATCTTCTGGAGTATCCAAAAATCCTTTTGCAGTGGCTCTGGTAGTCTTTGTGCTGTCACTTTTTCATGTTCATAAGTGATCTGGTAGTTAAATGAGACCTGGTGCAACAGAACAGGTCCTCCTGATCTTGTTCTCTAGCCAGAACTTTCTGTCCTGTTATCCCTGATATTTTTTCCCCTCTGCAGCACCTGGATCTTTTGTTATGTTCCGAGGGAGTGGCTGGTTATTTCTTCCTTTTTGCAAAGAAACTAGGGGAAGTAGCTTTAGCTACAGTCAAGATGTGTCCCGAGATGTTTCAGTCCAAGTAAGGTTTAATGAGTGGCTTTTTGTTCTGCAGGAAGAACAAGCAGAAAAGCCTCCAGCATCAAAAGACAGCAGCATTTGTTATCAACCAACTTGATGAGCCATATGTGGACAGATTCTCTAAATCACCATGAAAAGTCTTTGAACCTTTATTTATTCCATAAATATTTTAATAATAAAAATAATAAAATATTAAATATTTATTAATATTTACAAGTCCACTATGTTGAAGATGCGAGTTCCTCAGAATTAAACTTTCCCACAACGAACAGACATGTTTTTAAATGGCATGTTTTTCAAAACAAAATGTCCTTAAAGGGCTCTATTCAAAAGCTTGGCTTATTAATATCTTGATGGGAGTTCATGTCAGTTACATTACTGGCTGCTGTGTTGTTAAAATGTTGCTGGCAGAAAATTAGCTCTTTGTCATAGGTAGTTCCATATTAAATCTCAGGTGGCAAATACCAATCAAACTTGACCAACATTACAAAAAAATTAAAACTTTGTTTGAGGAATCCAGTGACTTAAGGCATAAGAGGAGGTCAACTTGCTGGGCAGTTTGACTGCCTCCATTACCCGATGACCTTTGCAGCAGCAAAATTCTTCTCTCAGAAAACAGAGTGCCTAATACTTTGTATTGGAATGAGTTTTGCAAGGAGATTTTATCCTAATATTTGAGGAAATGCGTGTTGCAAGCAGGGCCAGTAAACAAGTAAGGAGACAACTGATCTTGGAAGAGTCCAAAGCCAAAGGCAAAGAAGCGTGCCTGGTTAACGAAGCGGATCCCTACCACCAGCTTACCGTTTCACCACTGGGCGATGGTTCACATCTGCAGGTCCCTGCAGCTCTGCCTGGAATGTTTGTTCCCCACCAGCTGACACCTCTGCTCTCCTGCCATCATACCTCACAGCTGTGTGGAATAGCTAAATGAAGACGGTCGCTCTATTTTCATCTGTCTAGAGTAGAAGTAAATGGATTTAGTAGTAGTGTCCTTACTCCATAACACACTCAGCTTTGAATGACCTTAATATTCAAGGCAGGTATTGACTGTCAGTCACAACTGCAAATTCATGAAGAGTGTCCTTTTTTCAAAAAGAAATGGTAACTCCTTAATTACCTGAAAAATTGTTACGAGAATGAATTGTATGTTGTTGGGTTTTGGTTGGGTGAGGTTTTTTTTGTTTTGGGTTTTTACTTTAAATATACCGATGGCTTCTCATATTACCTGCAGAACACCTAATCTTGTGCAGGGTGTATAAGACCGCTCGGTCCAACATAGATAGTGGCACTCTGTCAACACCAGCTGATTATCCTGTTTGTCTCTTGCAAGTATCCTAGTAATGTCTTAACTACAGAACCACTGGAGTTACTTCTAACACAAAGCCCTTTCACATATCCTGATACTTGAGTGTAATGTTACTATGAGCTTGACCTGGCCAGCCTGAGTGTACATACCCCTCCTTCAAATGTAAATGTAATTAATTAGCAGTGTGGACAAAAGCTAGCTCCAGTCAGATGCTTCTGAGTTTCCATGTCTTTCTGCCGATTCTGTTTTTTCTTATTCCCTAATGTGCCAGAGGGAGCACAGCTCACTGACTCATGCAAGTAAGAGCTCTTTGTCTTTCAAGAAGAAATCAGGCTTTCTTTTGCCTATGTCTGATAGCTTACAGGCAATATTGGAAACAATTTATGTACGGCACTTCCAAACTACTGAGCAATAAAGCTGTTACTATTATGATAAAGTAGAATTTTTGTGAGAGAACTGAATGAAGAAAGTCCACCAATAATTGGAGCAAGCAGCTAGGAAAGCATGTAGAAGTAATGCTAGGGTTTAAAATCCATCAAAATGCAAATAGAATGAGCAGTGGCAATGGTGATTAAATAGCTGAAGAAAATCAAGTTACATTATGTTTATTTGGGCCATTATAATAAATTGAAAGTGAATAGTGCTTCTCAGGGAATAGGGCTTTTCAGGGACGACAGACCTGGTACATTGCTGCAGCTGAATGCTAACTTTATATGCAGAAAAAGCCTTTAATTATTTGGGCTGATATATTGAGGTTCTTACTGTGAACACAGGTGTGAGACTATGAGGTTAAGATCTGGCAATACTTCCTCTTGTGTGCTAACCAAGTGTAACTCTTGGTCTTGAAAACATTTAAAATGTGCGGGCACCCTCAGTGAGAGACCATTAGGAGACCTCTGGCATCACTTTTAATACTATTTTGTAGAGGCAGAGATAAGGAGTCATCTGTAGGATTTTGTGGATTCCAGAAGTCAGCTGCCTTCATAGCTGTGTTTTTGAACTGTGGAAGTGGTAGCACAGAACTCCCTGTTCCCAGAAATCTTTTCAGTTGTCATAGCTTAATTCATTGCTAAATGTAACTCAGTACCCAAGGAGTATCTTGCATTGATTATGCTAATTTCTGCTGTAGCCCTGTTTGTATTTATGCATGTACTCTCCACATTGAGGCTGCAAAAACCTTGGCTAAATAAAAAACTTCTTTATTATTGTGATAATATTTTTCTGGGAAGAAAGCCTCTGGCTGCTCTAAATTGCTTGTTATAGTGAAAAAAAAATTGTGTTAATATTGTTTTAGCCATACAAAAAATCATAACAATGGCTGGTAAATAATAAAAAGTCTACAGTGCAGCTTGAACTGCCTTATTTGAAATACTAATTCATTTTACCTGTCCCTGTGATAACGCTGCTTTGAATGCTGCAGCAATGGGCATGGTGATCACAAAGACAGGAACAGAGCATCCCCCTTGCAGCAAGGTCTCTTTTCCCTGGCTGCATTTTCTTCCTCCTTTCTCCTCCCATCCCAGACTTCTCTCCCCCCGCCCCACTCCCTGCAGTGCCTTTGAAGGCATCATCTTGTGATCGCTTGAAGTAGCAAAGTAGCTCAACTCCAGTGATGTTTCTGTGCAGTGTGTGTGAGGAGTTTGGGCTCTAGCTCCTGTGCCTGTGGAAACAGCTGCACTGCTTTGACATCAGTGGCCCTGGCAGGGTTTCTTTTTCCTCCCGTGACTGACTGTGCGTAACCCAGGACAGTGAGAGCCTGGGCCGTTCACTGCTGTTCGCCCTTCGTCACTGCAATTCCCTGCTGTTTGTGGTCACTGACATTTGTCTTCATCGGTACCTCAAACCTGAAGTGTCTGGGAAGGCAAGGGCTCTGCTTGCTTTTGCTATGTTTGTCTGCTGTAGGGGAGCGGGTAGATGGATAAGGGAGGTAACTTCATACACCCCTGCAGCAAGAGTTGTCTGCCACAGGTTGTGCCCCTGAGACAAGCACCGTCTTAGACCTGGGCAGCGGTGCACCCACGCTGCAGACCAGCTCGGGGCAGCGTGACAGCTGTGGCACGCAGTGGGCAATGCGTGCTTCTTCAGGCCAGCGCAGCACGGAGGCCTGCAGAGCCACCTCTCCCGCCCCGCTGTTCAACAGAACATCATTTTCCAAATTACTTAGTAGTGCATGAGGGGAAACGTGTGTCCTGTTGCTGGAGATGTGGAGTAAAAAAATACATCAATCTACCACTATATGAAGATAAAACAATTCTAGATTCATATGACTCAAACTTCTGCAGAGGACGTTCATTCCAGCTGGTGGCAAGTCATGTGTGCAATTCCTAGGCCCCCATAGCCTTTCAGCGGGGACCTGGCAGCATCTTCCTGCGTTGGCTTTTGGCTACATGATGCTATCAACTCAGTAGTCTTGAGTCATTTGTCTAAAAACAACTCCTGCTGCTTAGGGAGGAAAGCACCTAGTGGGTGCCTGCCAGTCAGGAAATAAGAAATAGCTCAGTGTGGAAAGGTCACGGAATTACAGCTTTTAGAGAACAGTGGAGAGGTGCTAAGGTCTTCATGCTCTGGTGCTGCCCTGTAAGAGAAATCAAACAAGTATTTGCTCAAGGAAATTCACTCATTGTCCCGTCTGTGTCAGTAAGTAATGTTTCTGTCATCTTCTTGTGAGTGATTAAAGTCTGCATTTGCAAATGGGAATTACATTACTATAAATGTAAGTTATACTTACAATTAAATGCCATTCTCTGAACAACTGAAAGATTTGGGATAATGTCAGTGGTGCTTCCCTTTGCAGATAGGGTAGTGCCTGCAGGGAGTTTCTGTTGAGTTTCGGTACTGGTAACTTCTGGAAATACATATGTGTGTGTGTGTGTATGCATGTATATATGTAAATTCTTTTAACCCTTTTCCTTAAAAACTGAGAGAAGTTAAGGCAGTACATCTGGTGAAGGGATGCAATTGCACATTTATCACTCCTTCTTCCCACCCATAAGGAATGTCAGCCAAATGTGAATGTTACTCTTGAGATTCGTGGAAAGGCTGAATACCTGAAGTATGACTCCTGCTAGGGGCCATTGTGGAAGGGGTCGGGGGAAATAAACATAGCACATCAGTAACAAGATCAGTTCTTTTCGTTTTCTATACTTCTACATGAGTTGCAGTTGAATTTCTTCTTCTGCAAGGAGTGTATCTGGCTTTGATTGGAATATGCCTTTTAGGGGAGCACAGAATGTGGTGTGTGGGTTTTGTAGAATGGTGGGCTGTTTTTTCTTCCAAGGTTGAAGGCAAATGTGTCTTATTTTAGTTTGTCTCTTGCAAGGTCTTCACAGATCATGCCCCTCTTTGCCTCAGAATAGAGAGATTTGGCTTTTTTCCTGTTATGCAGTGATTTGGAATGTGCTCAAACACTTCATAGGAATCCTGAAAATAAGCATGAAACTGAAAGCAGTCCAGCTCCCTAAACATACTTGTTCTTCCAGCATGTTCTGGGAGGTTTCCTTAAGGCAGCTTTCAAAATTCTCCAGTTTTCTGAAAGTTGCACCTCTGTCAGTTTGTACTCCAAGAAATGACATTTTCCCCCCAGTCTCATTTGTTTTACTACTAATGATGTCCCCATATTTGCAGGATTATTTCCTGTCATAATCTATAGGCTTCCGCCTCTTTAATTCTTGTGACACAGGTGAGATGAAAGATAACTGATGACAATGTAAGGAGGAGTATCCAAACAGAGATGTAACGAATAACTGAGGTCATGAAGGAAAAAGTGTCTTTGCTGCCAGGGGTGATGCCAGCTACCTAAATAAAAACTACGACAACTTTTTCCTTTGTTAACATCAAACCTGGAATTTGTGCTCATCCTCTAAGGTGACCAAATTAAAAAGTACATTTGAATCCAGCCTAATAAAAGGCTGTATCATGTTTTTCGGAGGTAGTATTCTGTAGAAAATGAAACCACATGCTTAGTTTTGTGTGCTTCATATTGCAGTGACCCCAAAGCATCGGGACATCCAATGCGTAAGCTGCTCAGTGGTGCAGGACCATTTAGGGGAGCGTATTCATCCCGTACGTCCCTGGACAAGGTGCAGCAGCGTGAAGTTCAGTGTAGGCCCATTTACTTCTCTTCACAGGCAGGCTTTGCTGAGCTCCTTCCTTCGTCAGGCCAGTTTTGGAAACCCTGAGGTAGCCAAGGTAAAGCTCTGTACTGCAGTCAGACAGACAGGACTAGTTCACTTTGTTCAACTTTCTCGGTGCTCTGATGCCGAGATGCTGAATCCTTTGAAATTATGAGGCCGTTACAGAAACTCACTGTGTGCGTGAGCATGTGAGTGCCTGCTTCAGAGCTCTCTGCAATGAAGTGAACTGCAGCTTTCACGGTCTAGTCATTTTTTATCCTTTCCTAGCAACATCTTGCTAGAACTTCATAAGTCTCCACAAGAAACCAGAAACTTAATATTAAGAAGCTAATCCTAAGAATATTTTTGCTCATTTTTGCTTTTGTGGCCAACCGATAGACTGATATGGGGATGTATTTTAAAATCCTCAAAAGAACAGCTGTTTTTTACAATGCTTACGTTTCTGAAATATGGACAGGTTTGTGTTGACTGTCGTGAAGAAGGCACTAACTTGTGCTGATGCATCTAATCTAGTGTATAGTGCTGTCGCATCCTGAGGTTAACATATAAATCATCTGCAGTGCTTATTTTGTTAAAAAAAAATCAATAAGCAAAAAGGCAGCACTGCTTTTTCCCCCCATTGCACCTCCCAAATAAGAAACCATGTTTTATAAATCTTCAACCTGAAAATTGTATTAATTTAGCAGAAGCTGACAGCAATATCTATGTAGTTAGAAGCAGCAAAGGAGAAAAGCAATAGCGAGCTAAGCTTGTAACTACAGGCCAGGAATGGTAGGACACAATGGCAATGTCTTGTTCTGTGGGGTTTTTTTCCTGAACCAGAGTTCAAAAGCTAGAACAGATTTTTTTGATAGTATAAAGCTGCTTGCTGCATTGTCATCTGGCAAATACTTAAAGGTCTGTTTTATGTAAAGATTAAATATTAACTTATTTAAAGGAGAACTTCGCTTTGCAGTATAAAGATCCCGTGAAACTGTTGATCTGCCATTTGCTGAGTGAGTTTGGACAAGTAGTAGAATTGCTGTTCATTTAATCTGTCTGACAATGGGAATGACAACAGTGAAAGGGATAGAAACAGAAACAACTTGCCCATTAATTTCTGAGGTAGAAGAGAACTGGCCATCTTTTGTTTTTATTTCATTTGAGAGTGGTAAAACAGGATGAAAATTACAAGTGTTTCAGTGTTGGCTTTTAGCTCAAACTGCAGGAGTTTGCAAAACTAAAATTGTTCTGCACAGCCTAATAACTGTGTTCTGACCTAAGGGACCTAGGTAAGAAAGCTGTGAAGCTTTAATTAATTTTTATGAAGTTTATTTAGGGATCTTTTTGATGAAGTCTCACAGGTGATATAATCTAAAGCTTTTTTCTGCATGTAAAGATTGTTCAGTATTTTGTCATCAAACATCAAATTTGGTTCACAACTTTTTTTTTTTTGTACCAAGAACAGAAATGAGGCTATAGATAACTGATTGCCTTAACCAGAATTCCTTACAAAAAATTTCCTGTAGTTTTATAGATAACTATGTTCTCCCATCCCATTAGAGGATAATTAAGAACTTTTTTATATTTCTTGCCTCAGGAAATATATGTTTGTCCAGCTGTGTGCGAAGGTGTTTACTTAAGATATATGAGGAGCCAAAGACAAAGCTTAAGCTAAAGTACTTTTTGAAGTTGAGCAAATAACCCTACTCAGCAAGTTTGTTTTAATTTTCACCTTTGAAATGATTTTATCTTCTCCTTGTGCTGTTGAAAAAGTTTTAACTGGAGAAATAATGCATTATTAAAATTTCAAGCAAAAACACTCATAGGATTTGCTTTTAAAATAATATGACTTCTGTAGCATGCAGTGAAGTAGTACTGACTCTATCATGACACAACTGGGCCTTTTCTTATGTTTACATGGATACTTTGCATGTAATCGTGTGCTTCAGATCTGTTTTTCTGTGTGGATTGTGTCCCTGTTTCAGACAGAAACACAGGAGGAGGATGTGTGAGTATGCATAACAAATGTGAAGTTAACCTGTTCACTAGGATTGGCCTCCTTTACTTTGAAGGCAGCCTTTTTCTGTTCTAAACGGTAATTTCTTTCTTCTTTAAGTGGGAAGAACCGGAACCTTTTCTATTAACTTTGTAGAGGCTTCCATGGATAGATAGAGGGTGCCAAGTGGATATTTTAAGGAAGGCAGAGGGAGAGAAAGGGGGGAAAAAACCAAACTGCAAACCCACAAAACCCAAGTATCTGAACAAAAAGGCATGATCTATACATTGAAATATCACCCCATGATGTCTCTTGTTGGCTATAAAAAGAGGCACGGTTGCATAATATAGTTGCAAACCCTTTTGCTATAGATATGTACAGCTGAGTGAGACACGTGCCACTTCTGTGACCAAAGTAACCCTCCAGAAGCCAGTCTGCAGTGCTCCTGAAACCCCTGCAGGTTTAAGACTCTAGCGTGCATCAGGAAAAAGATCTTTTGAACTAGCACATAGACTAAAAATGTTAGAGCTGAGAGAGAGGAGACAATGTGGAGTGAGGTGAACTGCAGTAGGCAGGGTGTGCTCAGTTAACCTTCTGCTCGTGCTGATGACCAGAAGCTTGAACTCACTGCATAAGATGAAGAGTCAGGAAAAGATTCTTTCCTCACCGAATTTCAGGAATTCAGTGTTTAAGGAAGACATCCAGCAAGGAGAGTGATACAAAAAAAAGTGACGTAATAAGTACAGCAGCTCTCTGTTCAGCATCCTACCTGGACTGATGAATGAAGCGTGAAGGCTTTGGAGAAGCCTGAGGGCAGGAGGATGTACTACTAGGCAGGCAGTATACAAAGTAGATTTGAACAACAGAAATTGCTATTGGCATAAAAGGAGGTGAGGATGTAGGAGAGAAGAAGTAGAGAGGTTTTAACTGCACCTGAAGAATTCAAGTCAGGGGAAAAAGTCAAAAATAGCACGTGATGGGAAGAGCAAAGTGGCGGGGAAAACTAAGGGAAGTAGGTTACATGTAACAGTTTCACGGGGACTTCTGTAAGAACTTTTATTTCATTTTCTGCTTTGCAACGGCATACTTACTGGCATAGTTGTTGGTGTGCCTCAGAAAACTTTGCTAGGTGACTATCTGAAGGGGGGAGCACGCATAAATTATGATCTAAATAGCGTCTGTGAAAAGGAGCATGCACGTAACTGAGTCCCCTCAGCACTTCTACTGACTCACCAAGCCTCAAGGGTTGGCAGGAGGAATATTAACTCCTGTTTTATCCTGGAGGGGGGTAGGAAAGCTCTACTAACACCTGAGATACATTTTGGAACAAGTCAACTGTCTCATATATCCTCACTTCTAGCCAAAGTTTTGATTCAATATGGATTTACTTACCATATATCTTTTTTTTTCTCTTCCAGTTACTATTTCTTCAACTGCAGAAAAAGGTAATTTTTAAAATTTTTTTTTTTAAGATGTGAATAGTTTTGTTGCATGCAAGTCTTAATGGACATGGAATTTAAATGTACTTCTTTATGCGCAAGCTCTGTGTACTGAGTAGATTAGTGCTAAGAAATGAGCTACATATTGTGAGGTTGAGTCTGTTTAGCTTCTAGTACCACAGGCTTGGAATGATGACAAGACCTGTGGGTAATGCAACTATGATCTAGGCTTGCAAATATTTCAAAATGGATACCTTCGAAGAACAGAAAACGGAGAAGAGAGAAGGAACTGCAGGAGATGCACAAGTCTATTTTCTGTTTATTCCTGAACACGCCCTGTGACCTGAAAGACATCTGGAAGAGGAAGAATTGTTGTTCTACTGCTTGCCGTTTTCAAAACGGCTTACTGAATTCCTCAGAACTCCATTCTTTTAAATTTCCGAGTCAAGTGGTTAAGGCCTTGTTTTGACAAACTTTACTTAAGTCTTCATATTGGCAAGTATACGCCACAGTGGGTAGTACTTACTGAGATACAAACTCACCAATAAAATTCCAGCATTCTTGCTCTGCCATTTCTTCTAATTGTGAACAAAACCTAGTCTAAAGGATAATTTGATTCCAGAAGTTCAAAATACAGGACTCTTAATTTTTTATTTTTTAGAAATACAAATGATTGATGGGATGTTTGGGAGTTCATTTCAGCTTATGGGGAGACATGAGTGGTAGAGTAAGCATAGATTTGCATTTTTAGTATCACAGACCATGAGAGCACTGGTAAGAGGCTCTCAACTCTTATATATTTTTGCAAAAGAACATGAAATTTGGAGCTAATCTAGCGGTTTTCTTCCTGGTGGGGAACATCCAGGAGACCACTGTGAAAGGAAGGAACCTTGATGGAATCTCTCCTCTTTCATCTTCTAATGAAGAGGTGAAAAAACCTCCAAAATAAACCATAAGCCAGTAAGATGAGAGCTGTGTCTTACCTTGAATTTTTACATCACATTGCACAGCTGGGCTTCACCTAGACTTCATAAAATTCTGCAGATTGCTGCTGTGCTTTACTAATGGCCTGTACGTGAATGAGTATTACTTCCTAGTTTCTTCCAGAAAGGCAAGAGCCGTATCTCAGCTGAGGAAGCCTGGCAGTCAGTGATGTTGGTGCTACATAGTCAGATCTCTGGCTCTTAATACAAATATGGTTCCTCTCTGACTGAAGCAGGTACTCTTAAATCTACCAGAGAAGAAAAATGCTTGATTAATTAATGAGACTGACAGTATTGTTGGAGCCTGACTGTTGGGCTTTTAATAGCTGTCACTCATGTGCTTTTTGCACCTTCAGTTCTGAAGCATGCCATAGGCATCCTGTATGCATGAATTTCTTTACCATGGAGGTTGATCTTAAAATGAGATGTGAAGTCTTTTTTCACTTGAAATGAAAGCTGTCGTAAGTTTTATAAAGTTCTTCTAAGCTAACTCGCCGTAGCCAACAAATAACATCAGAAGAGTCAAAAGACTGAAGTACTGTAACATTGGTATGTAAATCCATAACGTGCATCTTGGCAAGTATATTTTGCTCCATATTTCAGTGTACTGTGTTCAAATCAGTTTACTCCAGTACTTAATTACAACTTTTGATTAAATTAGTGGCGATTTCTTCACCCTATTAAGGCTAATTGTTTCTTTGTAATTTCATATTCTTGTCTAGATTCATATCCACTAGGGATAGGAGAATAAAGTCAACTCTGAATCTCTCTTAATATACTTATTATATACTATTACCTCTCTGTAATCCGACTCTGTCTTGGAAGTCGTGCTAAGAATGATTCAGAAAAGGATGTTAAGGGCAAATCTGAGGAGGGCTTTGTTACGGCCCGGAGCTGTAGCAGGTTTGTGATTCCCTCGGACTAAATTAAGGTGAACCGAGACCAAACAATTGATTTAGGATGTTATTTAACATTTGGAGGAACGACTTAACTTTGGAAACTTGGAATGCATAAAGGGGGTTGGTAGCTGGGGCTCTTAGCGGAATATTTCTAAGAAGGAAAAGGAAAACAGAAGAGAGAGACAGAGGAAAAAAGGGAAAGAGATATGACCACCCTTGGATCCAGCGACGACGATGATGGGCGGGCATGCAGACCCTGCGGTGGGGCAGCGGGCGCATGGCTTCTGGTGGCGGGCGGCCGTGATGGGGGAGGGGGGTGTCTCGCAGTGGTGGGGGGCTCGCCACGCAGCTCTCTCGGGCAGTGTCTTTTATAGTCTAATCCCCACCTCCAGTTCTGCCCCTTGAAGCCTCTGGTTCCAGAAAGTTCTGAGTCCTCTGCACATGCACGAAGCGCCTAAATGCGAGGAGTGGTCGGAAGCCCCCTCCTCAAATGACCGCTGTCGGCAAGTTGGTAAAGGGGGCCTGGGGAGCTGCACATCCCCCAGGAGACCTCCACCTCCTGTGTTGAACGGGATGGGGCGGGGGAGGGGGGGGCATGGGGAGCCGCACATCCCCCATGCGGCCTCCCCCTCCCCTATGCAGACTGCAGACTGTACCCGGTGCCACAGCCACAAAAATGTTTGAGACATTAACTCTTTCGGTCCCTGACAGGCTTAGCGTATTTTAGGAAGATGCTAAGAGCATTTCTTAAGACGTTGTCTTCCTGAGGGCATAAATTATGGTCTAATACACATCAGTGCCTTTAAAGAGAAGTGACTTCACTTGGTCACAGCATGGCACCAAGAATCCTGGATTCGCTTAGCTTAGCTTCCTCATGACTGAGTCTGGCTAAACCGGTAGATATTGGGGTTTGAACATTTTTATGTACTTTCCATCTACCTTGTAATTAGAAAAATATGAACTGAATAGAAATCAAGCTGGTTTAAAATTTTACTGGAAAATTATGCAAGATGCTTCAGGGAGTAGTCTGCAGAGGAGATACTGCTCCCCAAAATGGTGGGTAAATGGACTGCTGAAGTAAGGCCATCAAAAATGGTGTCTTCTCTCCCTCTAAGTTCTTGAGGAGCAAGGAATCGCAGTTGGTATTCCGCACAGGAGTGGGAAAAGAAGCAAGAATTTATTTCAGCGTGGGACCAGCATGGACTACCAATTGCAGGCTTTCTCCTCTGGACTGAGCGGTGCTCATCACTGGAACAGCTGTGAAAGCCTTGCTGTTCCCTGAGTTGCCTAGGTTTGGCTGCTGAGGACAGGCCCTTGGCTTTTAATGATGGTGACAGGTTGCAAGATCTTGGTTATTGCAAAAGTGCAAGGCCACTTTAAGAGCTGCTGCTTTCTAATAAGTACTGGTGGCACTGGCACAGATCTGTACCCTTGCTGCGGCTGGTCTTGGTGCCTGTTATTCTGTGTGGTTTTGGGCATTTACAGCCTGTGCCAAGACTTTGAGGTTCTGCTGTTTGAAGTATTGTGTATGCACTAAAAATGACCCTTTAAGAGAATTTGAATTCTGGGGGTGATTTTTATGGACAGAATGGAACTGTTTACTGTGTAAGTTACTTCTGCTGTGCCCTGCCTTCCCTTGTATCTCATTTCCTCTTTCCTTCTATTTAACTTCTCTCACTCCTCTTCTCCCCGAAGCTCTGATCTGTGCATCTGATTCCACTGTAATTTTGTGTCTCCTTCCTCTTTTCCAAACTGTTTTCTCATACTTTAATTGCTCGACTGCATTATGTTTGGATGTGTATAGTATGTTTTTAATAAAAGACAGTTTCTAGTTATACAGTGCCTAGTACAGTGATAAGAATTCTCTCCTATCAGGACGACAATTTTAGGATGGTTTTAGAAAAATATTTTGCTTCTTGCATTTTCAGTCAGCTCCCCAGCTGAAAATTTGCCAAATCTGTCTGTAAGGTTGGAGGAGACAGAGGCAAAGGTGAAAAGCATAATTCTCTGAAGAAAGCTTAAACACTGTTTGTTTGGGTTTTTTACGGCAACAAGCAATTAAAATCCTGAAGAGGGATAAATTAAGACCACATCTTCTGTGACTCTGCACAAGTATTGTCTGAGCTGTTGGAGGTTCCCAGGGTTTCAAGCCTATTCTGCCATCCATGAACTATGTCATACGGCTTTTAAAGGACTCTCTTTATGTGCACAGGAAAGTAGGTCAAGCTTCCTTCTTCCTGCAACTGAAGATAATATAAGTGAAGATAATGTAAATATTTAGGATGAATTCTTTTCTAAGTCTTACTGTTCTGGCACAACTGATCTGTTTCCTCTTGACAAGTGGTAAAAGAAACTATTAGATGAAGCAAGATTGGAAGAAGCTTCCTGAGTCATAAGGTCTGGGTTTCTGCTCTTTAGGGCAACCGTATCACAGACCCATTGATAAATTGATTGAGCTCCCTATTAAAGCCACCTACATTTTGTTGCCAGTGTGACTATAAGAGCAAGATTCTTCCAGATTATTTTTCTGTGATGATTTGAAAGAAGATACTCAAACAATTTTTAACTCACGGCTAGCTCTCATCTTGGAGTGCAGTCCTCTCCAAACTCCTGTTTGGCGTTTTTACTGTCATTGATCACCACAGTGCCTTTTACAATGGCACAGTACTGTGCTGTTTCTATCAGAAGTAGAAACTAAATTGAATTCTGCAGATCAGTTATCAAATACTTTACTATAGAATGGAATTGTAGCATCTTCTTTATCCAAAAAGGTTAGTCACTTACATGCCACAGGTGAAGCTGTGTTCAGCTCTAGGGGTTTTTTTGTTTGTTTGTTTGAATTTTTTTCCTTTCAAAGTCTGTTTTGGAATTGTACAAAAAAAAAGCATATTATTTCCTTGAGAAACAGCAACTATTACATTTGGTGGTTTGGGTTTTTTGTTTTGTTTTGTTTTGCTTTTTGTTTTTTGAGTACTCCTAGAGTGCTACATCTACCCAGGGAAGAAGATTTAATGTAACTTTATTTTTATCAGGCTTTATCAGGTAATTCATACTGTAGTAGTTTAGCCCTCATCAAAGATCAAGGATTTTATTTCTTTTTCTTTTCAGCTATATTCACCAAACTCTTATTTGTATTTTATTGCAGTTGTCTACCTTGTGGTTTTTCATCTGTCATTTGTCATGTTTGTATGGTCCTATTGGAAGACAATTTTCACATCTCCTGCATCCCCCTCTAATGAGGTAAATACCACGTTAGAAAAATGTCAATGCCTTTTTTATAAATAGCTGAACTGTTTTCAGTGATGAAACTTGTTTGCAGTACTGCATGATTCACCTTTCCCTTCTCATTATCTAAAATAGAACAGCATGACAGTGCATCATGAATTAAAATTATCAAGTTATTCTTAAAATACTGAATACTTTGTGTAATGCCATTTCCTTATACAGAATGTGCATTTAATTAATCACAAGTTTGACAGTCATGTACACTGCTTTGCTATTAATTAGCTTGCTTGAAACCTAGAATTTCTTAAAGTGATAAATACAGTGACAACACTTTTATATTTTTGTTTTAGGCAGTTTTGACCTTTGTTTGGATAAGAAAAAGTAGTAATGCTATGTATACTCATAACCTGGACTTAGTAACTATCTCCTCAGACTGAACCACTTAGTAATGTCAAGGGTTAAAGTGTAGTGACAATTGAGAAGTAAATACATAAAGGAGCTTTACATAATGGCAAAAGAATGCATGATTACTGTAAGAAGTTTTGTTTTGAAAAAGAACAGTATTAATGGTAATAAGCCTGAGATGGATTACCTTGTTTTCTATTTTCTCTAAGGTGTGTGTAAGTAAGGATTAAATAACTGGCACCAAATTTAAAATACTTCCCTTCCTTGGTTTTGTAAAGCTAAACTGTTTGAGGTTTTGGTTGCTCTATGGGGGCTAAGTTTTTACTTCATTTTTGGCAAGGCCGACTTTCAGTGCTAATGTCAACCTTAAACATTTTGTAAGAGTTAAAACCGTGCTTCTAAGGAAAAACAAACACTGCTCTGTGATGCTTACTTATGGCTTAGAGATCTGTGTCTTAGAAAGCTGCGGAATATAAAGTGGAAAAAAAGCTAAAGACTATTCTGCTGTTTAGCTAAGCAAAAAAGAGTCTAACTGGATTATTAAACCTAAAAATTCAAAGGGACTTGTCTTCAGAGTGGTTTGTTTCGGCTTTATCTGGGATAGTTCTGCAGGAAAATTATGAAGTTGAGGAGGTTAACTTACTGAAATGTGTTTGGAATCTTGTTATTCTAGTTTTCTAAAGCTGTATAGAATCATAGAATAGTTGGAGTTGGAAGGGACCTTTAAAGGCCATCCAGTCCAGCATCCTTGCAAGGAGCAGAAGCATCTTCAGCTAGATGGGGTTGCTCAAAGCCTCATCCAACCTGGCCTTGAATGTTTCCAGGGATAGGGCATCCACCCCAGGCAACACGTACCAGTGTTACACCACCCTCATAATTTTTTTTTTCCTTCTATCAAGTCTGAATCTACCTCTCTCTATTTTAATACCATTACCCCTTGTCCTGTCACAACAGGCCCTGCTAAAGAGTTTCTCCCCATCTTTCTTATAAGCCCTGTTTAGGTGCTGGAAGGCTGCTATAAGGTCTCCCCAGAGCCTCATTTTCTCCATGCTGAACAGCCCCAGCTCTCTCAATCAAGATGAACTAGAGCTGTTCATAATGCTAATGCCTAGTAACTTTTACTGTTTGTTTGGATTCTTCAATAATAGAAAACTTCTGACAGTACTTATGCTGTTGATACAGTAATAGTGTAGCAAGCTTTTCATATTCAGTGAGTAAAAGGGATGGTTTGGGCATGTGGCATGTAATGAATATTTTCTATGTCAACTGTGGGGGTAAATCAAATGTAATACAATTTTCTTCTACAACTAGCTTTAAAAACAGAAAAAGAGAAGAAAAAAAACCCACCACCACCACAAGAAACACACACTAAAAAAACCCACAAAACCAACCAAATGAAAAAACCCACCACCACTTTTTCTCTGTCTGGGCAAGTCTCTTCTGTTCGTGTACCAATGAGTAATTTATGCTGGTTTCACTTAAAAACAAAACCTGACTTGAGATTCTCCCCATTGCATGAGAGTGTAAACATATATATTTTTAGTCATTCAAATTAGCCTTCCTTACAAAACAAATAGCATCCTGTGATCTTACTATTGTACTAAAAAAAGATTCTGCAGCTGCTGTTGTCTTAGTGTAATCCCTGTACTTTTGTCATAAGAAACAACAATCAACATTATACAAGATCCAGAAAGAGGAAGGAAACAAAGGGACTCTCTCTGTTTTCAATAAGAACTGCTGGAACCTCATTGGAAATTCTGTTAGCTATGTGGTAACAGGCGACTTTTTATGTCTTTGAACATATCCTGCCATTGTCCAAAGAGACTGTGGTCTCATGGCCCTTAGTAGTTTCTGAAATCTGAACAGAAATATAGCTCTTCAGAAAACCAAAATCCTATGCGGGATTTTTGAAGTAATATTATGATGTTAATTGGAGAAATTGAAGTTTTAAATCTTGTTATTTAGTTCCTTTTCTGTGCATTAGTGATTTGCCATAGAAATGTCATCTAGAAGTAGTATTTCATGTTTAATGCCATCTCTGCTTGATTGCAGGTCATGGAGACAAATATTTGGTAACCTAGCAGACTCGCAAGGGCATGATGCTTCATATCTGTCTTAAACTTTTGATATGAGCATCTCCAGTTTTCATATTTGAGTAAATATCTAGCTTAGAGATGGATATTAAAAAATGAGATCAAACTCTTGGTGATGACTGAAATGTTAAAGTTTAATTTCACTCTTTGCATAGATTGATCCTAGTTTCTGATTATTTAAAAGGGGATTATGTTTAATATTTCACCTTTGAATGGTGGGTGGGCTTAATAACTGGGATGATACTGTATGTAACAGGAGACTTAACTAGATTCGGTGAGATATGAGGCAACTTATTTGCATTCTGGGTTAGGAAACAATGCAGAGAAATTGCAGCAGTGTCTTACTGCTTCCTCCTCTCTATAAGTGGAGTCTTCGTTGTTGCTTGCCAACTGACTGTAATCCAAAAGAGGAAAAAGTACAGGATGAAAGGAAAATCCATGTGAACTAATCAAATACATGTTCTTGGTAGGAAAATCCGGTCATATTAGACCACACTAAGCCAATTTTTGTTCCAGTTGCACACACAGCATTTTCCGCTCACTACCATGAATACTTTGTCTATGTGTGCTCATAAAAAGGGCTCTTGTAGTCCATGTGGGAAGCTCAGAGTTTAAAAGTGCTTCAGAACAGAAAAATATCAAGGGAAATGGTGAGCTCGGCTCCAACTCCACAGGGGCTCGTCAGCACACTGGGTTTTTTGGGGCTTAATGGTAAAGCTCACAATTTCAGTGGATACCAAATTAAGTGTTTCACAAGTTAGTAAAAATTCTCCATGTTCTTCTGGTAAAGCTTTACATTTCGGTGAGATTTCAACAGCAATGCCCCTCATGCTTCACGCAGAATTGTAACTCTCAAAACAGTAGAATCTTTGCTGAAGTTTCTTTCAATACAGCTCATGAGTTTTGAGGCTAGTGCTGGCTACTCACAAGTAAAAATTCCAGTTAAATTCTTTTAGCTCCAGTGCTCAAGCCATGAAGCCCCTCCTCCTCTTCCCCCACCGCAGGGCTTGTACCTCTCTCTAAGTCAGAGAGAGGAAGTAGGATAAAAGAAACTTAGTGCCCTTTAGCAGACGGTTGCACCTTCCTCTTGTTTGCAGATCACTTAAATTTATGCTTAGCGGGAATTAAAGGAAAGAATGCACCTTCTTAAAACTCCCCTGAGTCTCTGCCTGCCTTTTTGTTGAAGGGAAAATGCTATAGATAATGGAACAGAGATAAAGATTATTTTCTTTAAAATATGCTCAGAGCCATCATGTTTGTATTACATCTCCTGTAATTCCTGTAGTGTTCTTTTTTCTTTATATGAGGTTTTTGAGGTTGGTGGGTGGGTTGTCCAAAGACATAGGATTAAGATATATAGGGTCTTTTCCTTGGAGCTTGACTAGAACACAAAGGAATAATTTTTCTCTTCCCTTCATTCCATTTTCTCTCTCCCTCCTAGTTCTGTTTGTCAAAAGCTGATAAAGAACAATATGAGAAAGAAGAGAGACCAGAATCCCAGCAGGAGATTTTGAGAAGAGCTGCTAAAGACTTGCCTATCTATACAACAACAGCTTCGAGAGGTAATATAAAATAATTCTGTGCTTCTGAAAGCTGCTAGTTTAATTCAGTTAAATTCATTTGATGTCACTGAATGAACAATCTATTAAGCACATATTGCAAAGACTGTGACCTTATTTGTTATTTGTTTGGGCTGGGATTTTTTTTTCCACCAAGAGAAACTGAAGTCCTTTGTCTGGGGATCTCAATGTGTAGCCAGTATTTGGAATTTAAAAAAAAAATCCTCTTCTAGCAAGCAGATGGATGGCAACATTTATCTCTAGTTATTGCTATAAAAAACAAATACAGCAAAGAAATATAGCTAATATGGCTAGAAGTAGAGGAAAATTAAACGTTTTACTCAATTTTATAGTCATTTATATCCCCCTTTCAACTTCTTTTTCTGAGCTGTATCAGTTCAGCAGGAGGAGAAACATTGTACTTAAGGCTAGAATTTAAGAACAGATAAATGTTGTTTCATTCCCATCTGTAATTCGGTACAAAGCTAGTTATGGGTTATTTCTGTATTTGCCTTTAATACGCATATGCCTTTTTATTCCAACTTACATATGAATGCTCTGTGAAACTGCTGTCTTATACATATGCATATTCTTTAAAAATCTGACTTTTATATGTATATATATCCGTTTCTCTTACTTGAAACTAGCAACCCTGTAGAGTTTTCCAAAAACATAAACTACTCAGAATAACTGTTACCAGAGTTTACTGTGGCTTTCCAAACAAAAACTAAGGATACCTGGCTTTTCTGTAAACAAGCCTGCCTTTAAGGGAATCTCCCAGTCTTAAGTTCCTGGTGTGGTCTGGGAGGCTCTTGCCAGCTCTTAGCAGTCTCCTTAGCTGTAGGTGTTGGCTTTCCTCCTCCTTTGAAACTGACTGTGCTGATGTCTTATTTCCATTGAGAAGAGCCTGAAGGCTTGTTTAAAAATATCCAGGAAAGATAAGGAAGAGCTAATTTACCAAACGGTCTGCTCAATCACCATTTGCTGAAGAGGATAGCTAATGCAGAAAGTTGGCTTGCTGAAAGAACATAGTTTCACAATGGGGTGCCTGAATACCCTGTCCAGAGGTGAAAAAAAGCAAGTGATAGGGAATCAGTGCCAGAGGATGAAGGGTAGGAAGACTGGGGAGCCAAAGAGTAAATGGAGGTGGACTCAGTACAGCAGTAGTAGATGAAAGTGTTTTAAATGTTTTCACAGGTTACATTTTTTAAGAAACTCAAAGGTACCTATCTTATGAGAGTAGGCCTGTGAGAACAGGTATGGCAGGGGAGTGCAGGAAGCCCTTTAAGATTCAGTTCATGTTAAGGGGAAAAACCTTGGTAAAATTAAGAGTTCTAATGACTTGATCCTTGCCACTTGAATGCAGCAATCAGATACTGTGATCGATGCCAGCTAATCAAACCTGACCGCTGCCACCACTGTTCTGCATGTGACATGTAAGTTACTAAATCGGAAATGATGGATTTTTCTCTCTCCTGCAATCATCACTTTAACGTGTTCATGTCTTCAGTGTGTCACCCCTTGCATGACAGCAAGTTTTACTATTTATTCCTCTTTCAAACCCTAAGTACTTGGATTTCCTGAAAAAGCAAAGTTCCTCCTGTTGGTGCAATATTATTATTGCAGCCCCGTTGTCCAAAGTGGCAAAACTTCTTAGGAAAGCTGCTTGTAGTGTTGAAAATAGTGCTTATATTAACCAAAAAAAAAAAAATAAAAAAAAATCAGCAATTGAAAGTAAGGAAAGGCAGGTCTGAGATACCAGCACCAGCAAATCCTTATTATAGAACTCTTTTATTGTATCTTGCCTCTGCAGCCTTGAAACAGATATGTGCTACTAATAGTGCTAAAAATCTTTATCTCAAAGATTGAGGGTGCGATTACGTGCCTTTACCGTTTCAAAGACATCACTGCTATTCCCTAGCCTCATTCTGAATCGCCAGAGAAGTCTGTAAGGGCACTGAAGACTGAGGCTACGACTGAGACTTCGGTAGGCTGAGCTTGAGGAAATCTAGTTATCTAAAGAACCTAATACACATTTGGCTGAAATCAAATTTATTAGCAAATGCAGTGAATGTCTGCGTGCCTGAAATGTCTAGTATCTGTCCTTATACTAAAACTGGATGAAAATGGCATGTGGACTCTTCAAATTACCCACTGTGCTGCTCTTTTCCTCAGTTAGCTTTAAAAAACAAACAAGCAAGCAGCAAACAAAAGAGGTGGCAAAAATAGCCCTAAGGTATAGGGCTATTAGTTGAATATAGGGCTTAGTTGAAGTGAATGCTGGGCTAACATACCTTATCCACACAACTCTGAAGGGTGGTTTGGATTTGTTTTCTCTCAGTGTGCACATAAAACTAGTGTGGCTTAAAGAACTATTACATGATGTTGCTCAGTAATGCTCTCCATGTTAATTTAAGAGACTCTTTTCATAACTCTTCTGAATCTCACTTGGTCCTTGAGTGAAAGGATGGCTGCTATAATACAGAGAATTGGCATGATTGAGAAGTACTTGAAAGGATATGATGAGGCAAAATACTTAAAAAAAAAAAAAAAAAAAAAAAAAAAAAAAAAAAAAAAAAAAAAAAAAAAAAAAAAA
>WHYT01017378.1:214147-225636 GCA_009806455.1 Tetrax tetrax | reverse complement strand
GCTCCTCCGTGGACCTCCATGGGCTGCAGGGGGACAACCTGCTCCACCATGGTCGTCACCACAGGCTGCAGGGGAATCTTGGCCAGGAGCCGCATTACTCCTCCCCCTCCTTCACTGATCTTGGTGTTTGCAGCTGTTTCTCTCACAAGAAAAGTTCATTCTTCACAACAAGCTGGCAGAAGCCTCAAAAAGCCTCTCAGGATCTCTTCACCTTATTCATCCCATCTCATCTCCTCTCCACCTCTTGCAGCCAGACCGGGCTGAGTTGGGCCCAGTCGGCCGCCTGGCGAGAGGCCAGAGGGTGAGGCCTGCAAGGCCCCGGAGGCCTGCGCCTCCCCCTCTGGGCCTCTGCCCTTGCTCAGCTTCGTCACATCTTCTCTTCCCTTTTTTTTTTTTCTGTTTTCCCCTTCTTAAATACTTTATCTCAGAGGCGCTATCACGGGACATTCTGCTCCCAATCGGCTTGGCCTTGGCCAGCAGTGGGTCCGCCCTAGGCCCGGTCGAGTCCACTGAACAAAGGGGAGCGACTTCTAGCAGTTTCCTACAGAAGCTACCACCTTAGGGCCCCCTCACTAAGCAAAACCACAACAGGAGGTTCAGTTTGTTTTCAAGAAAAAAATCTGTCTAAAATGTCTTTGTGGGGGATGTTGTGATGCTTGGACTGATGTTGGTCCGACTGCCCAGTGTAAACTTGTACAAAATCAAAATTAGACTAGTTGGTGGTACTTCTGAAAAACCTGCTCAACTGTGAGAACTGACCAATGCAACTTTGCTTTGGACCTTTGCAACTTTTCTTAACACTTTATATGAATGTGCAAATGAACGTCCCAAGCATGGGACTCCTTTCAACCTCTACCTATGTAAAAACTAATGTGATCTAAACAGGTTACTAAGCTTTTCTTGTCTTCATAGAAAGGACTGAATATCTTCTGACAGCAGTTCATCCCAGTGGCCTTTGATAGGGTATTATGGAAAGGTCCTAATCTTTCTTTCCACTGACCTAGAGAGGGAGCATAAATGACTGGCTAAGGCTAGACAATTAACTGGTAATAGTTTGGGATGATTTTCCTTTCTATCCTCCCTCTTTTCCTAAAGTCAAGCCAAGTGTAATAAAGGAAGATTGTGTACTTTGTATTGCAGTTGCCTAAACTGCTGTAGTTTTAGAAGTTGCATAAATAAATAGTGCATAATTGCACCCTACACAAAAGTATTTTAGTACCTATTATTTCAAGTAATGGTTAACCCAGTAGCACAATGTTTCAGCCATTCTGAGTTCAGTTGGATTTGATCACAGTTTCTGTAGGCCAAGATGGTTAATTCCAGTCCCCCTGCAATTATAAACAACTACGCAATGGCTGTGAGATCCAGCATCTGATCTGTGCACTTTCATGTACCCTGTAACAGACTGATAGTTGTAGTTTTCATTTTTGTGCCTATAACACTCAGCAGAAGCAAAGTTACAGCTCACCAGTAAAATTCCCAGATTATTCTAGAGAAAAGAGCATGATTTGCAAAAGGCCAGTCCTCCAGCCAGCAGTCCCCCAGTCTCACCTAGGCAAATGTTATTTCTGTGCCCCTGTCTATCAGCTTAATTCAGAATGAATGAGCAATTCTTGCCGATTGGGGATGCAAGAGACTTTAGCCATAGGTCAGTGGTGATGGATTGACATTCTTAATGCAGATAAGCTTTTAAAACATAAGAGGTTTAAAACAAACAAACAAATAAAAAAAACAAAAACCCAAAAAAAACCCCACGCCTCCCAGAAGGCTAATTATGAGTTGAAGTAACCTTAACTGCTGTCCTGTCAATTACATGTTACCTAGCTGCATTCTTGCAATGCAGTATGATCTGTGTTTTTCAAAGCTAATGGTACAATTCCACTAATTACCTTTTTTTGTTTCACTAGGTTTCTGCAACACATTTTGTGCTTGAATATTACTTAATTTTGTCTGGAAGAAGTTGATCAGTAAAAAATGGAATATGAACATTGTAGGAAGAGACAAGAAATTCAAGTTTCTGCACAGTACAATGGATTCTTGTAAGCACTATTGCAGAGCAGGGAAGTTAAGACAGATGCCTTAAGATTCTTAATGTGCATTTATGCAACACTGCTACCAAAGGGCCAAATCCTGAAGTGCCCTGCTTGGATGCACAAGGTCCAGAGTGGGAACTATGCATTTCTGTTATGCTGCAGTGGTGGGGGTAGATTGCAGAGACTCCTACTTCCTCACGGGCAAACTTCATACCTTAGGCACTGCAGAAGTCACTTCCATAGCAGGTCTCCAAGGTACAGAAAGAAAGAAAAAAGGCGGGGGGGAGGGAATCAACATAGAGCATGGTTGGTGAGTCTGAAGTGCAAACACACATAGTTCAAACAGAGGGTGATGGGGAAGGGACTGGATGATGTCTTCTCCCCTCTGCGTATTAACCAGTTTACCCCATGACCGCAGCACTCCAAGTCTTTCAGGACTGAGGATTCCTTCTACTAGCTGTGCAATGGAGCAAAGCAATGCCAACAATGTAAAATCCTTTTATTTGGGTGTTGGGTTTTTTTTGCTATAGGATTGAGCCCCCTCATCATTTTAACTTGATTTATTTAACCATATCAAGAACAGAGCTCAAAGAAGCAAACTCATTTTTTAGTTGGAAAAAAAACATGGATTATTACCTTCTAACAATTGTCTGTCAGCATACAAAGAAAAGCCAATCCAAAAAGGAATTAACAGTTGTTACATTTTCTGTTAATGTCTGCAGCGTTCTGTATGAAGCAGTAACAAAATGGTAAAGTACCCCTGAGAAAAACCTTATTGCAGTTGTGTGGTGTTAGAAAATGGAACTGGAAGAGTACAGATTTTTCTATGGGACTCTTGACGGTTTATAAATACTGTTTTATACTTTTGTTTTATCTTTTTAATAAAGGCACAAGTTTTTATTGGTTCTAAAGTACCATTTAAACAAATGTCAAATACTTATGAGAAAATTAGTGTTGGATCATACATCTGTGTTAACACACTGAAAATTTGTATGCTTTAGTCTGCCACTTTCAAGTCCAGTTTATGTGATGCTAAAGATTGAGTGCTTTGTGCAGTGATGTACCTGCTCACAAAAAGCAAAATGTGTTTCCTGTGTGAGGAATAAACTCCATCCTAAGCTCAAGACCTACAGCAAACAACATGGGTTTTTTTTCCTCACTCCTCTGTTGAGAAGACTGCTAACTCGTCTTTGGGTGGCATTGGAATTTTGCACCTGGGAAAAGTGACAAAGACTATTTTCCTGTCTATTCTCCGATGTTCAGCTAATGCTGATTACAAATAGACGTGAGCCCTTTTTGATACAGGCTGAAGGAAGTAGCTGAGTGGATGATCTGGACCGAAAGAACATGTTTGGTTTATCTCCCAGACTGATTGCTGCTTAAGTCAAATGTGTTGATGATGGACATATCAAGGTATAAAGTATACTGTATGGTTTTAAAGAAGTATTTTTTGTCTTTGGAAAGAATAAAATTTTCTGAGACATTAATCTTCTAGAACAAGAATACTTTGAGAACCTGTGAGTATTATTTGGTCACTGTTGGATGTTCTTGAGACAGAAGTAATAGTCCAAACTTGCATGTTTTGTAAAAGTTACAGAATGTTTCTTCAAACTTTGTACAAGAAATTTTGCATATGCTAATTTCAAAACTTACAAAAACATTTGCTGCACATTAATCTGAAAGGTTTAACTTTTTCTTCTCAAATGTCAAGTGAGAAATGCTCATCTGAATATAAGCTCTCAGCAGTACTGCATCAAGCAAAATTTCTTGGGAAAGACAAAGAGACAGAAGACTGCAAGTTCAGATGGCTCATTCTGAATATCAAAATTTGCAACCCCAAACTCTGGTGCAACTGTAATGGAGGGCCTGAGGTATCATCTGGCTTTTACTGCATCAGTGTGTTGTAGCTGAGATAACACATACATGCACAGTCATTGTCTAGCAGAACTGTAAGTAAAAGCTATGTCTCTAATATGGAAAATATCACTGATTCAGCAATATGGTCTCTGCTCGCCCCCCAAAGTACTTGATATATCCCCCTATGAATGTATATATATACCGTAGGCTCACATCAGTATAACTTGTTTGATTTTTTTAAAGCGGGATAGTTAATTTACAGGAAAACTGCAAGTAAATAGACTGAGCTAAATCCATGTGTGTTTGCTAGCAAGTGCTGGTCTTCTGAAACCAGTTCTTTGTACATCCGATGGACGTTTTTGTGGCTTTTCATGAAGAGCTGATGTTTCTGACATCTTTATGCAGATCACGGGTACATTTTGTCCCAAATTATTCTCATGTTTCAGATGAGAAAAGGAGGAGAGCAGTATGCTTGGGATACTCTTGAGGCCAGAGTTACTGTTGGTGTAAAAGCACACATAACTGAAAAGTCTCTTTGACAAATATGAAATGTAGTAAAGTGATTCACATACGATTCTTCCACATTCACCACCGCCAAACCACCACACCCCCCCACCCCTGTTTTGTTTTGTTTTTCTTGGAGAACGGATTACTAAGAGAAACCCCAGCTAGACTTAGGCATCACTGCCAGCAGAGGCAGGGGGGCTGTAGATGTGCCCCAGGAAATAGGTCTTTTTGGCCTGTGCGCTGAAAAGCTGAAAAATTCCAGTGAACACAGTAAGAAGAGCAGCCCTTACCTGTTGAGGAGGCCAGAAGGGAGATTGCTTCTGAGAAAAGAACTGTTCAGGGTGCTGGGTCATGTTGTACGTGTTAGTTTTGTGCTTTAACCTACCCCATATCAGCAAGTCTTGAAAATACCTAGATTGTCCCTAAAAATAACACCCCTTAAGCTTTTTAGATCCATCAAAATAATTACTATTGCAAGCCAGAAATAATGTGGTACTTACTGTAGGATAGTTGACATTGGCTGCAATTAAAAACTATGCTTTAGTATTTCATACTGCTTTTTTTCTCTTTAAAAAAAATCCACACACACACAAGCGTCATGCACACAAAATGACATTAAACTCCCAGTGTGAGGACAGAAGCCTGACACAGGGCAGTATTTCAGTGTCATTTCTGCTTGAGATTTCTGAAATGTCTTAAGGTGAGAAACCTGTCCCTGTGAAGATGAGGCAAGAAGATCCATAAATAGAAAATACTTAAAACTCCACAGCTATTACTGTTTTTTCCTTGCAGTGATTTATTCACAGACAGCCCAACATAGGCGTAACTGCTGCCCGTCCCAAAGGCATACCATGGGAAGAGGGCAGGAAGAGGTGGTCCCTGTCACAACTCACTTCCTACAGTATTATCCTGGGAGCGCAGTGTCCCAGGTTAGACGCATCACAAGCCTTGATTGAGAACTTTCACTTTAAATACTCAGAGGGTTATTTTAGAGGGAGTTGGGGCACTTTTATTTTTAGGGATTTGAGTAGAAATTATGGTAACATTTCTGTATAAGCTGCCCTTTGAGCGTGGAACTCACAGGTACCGAGCTACTTCTGGTGTGCTGTTCTTAGAAACTGCTCCTGTTCCCCAGAGCTCTAAATGCCTACAGTTTTCAGGTGCTGTTTCTTCCCTTGTTTGATCTTGTGTGGCTCTTCTGTATTGTAAGTAATCCTCTGGAGGTTTTGGTTCAGTACCATTCGAGATAGACTCAGAATTCGATCTGTCTGACATGTGGTGTGGTTGTAGCTCACCAGAGCCCCAAGAGGAAGAGAAAAAGCAGCGTTTCCAGCAGCATTTCTGTCTGGCAGCTTTACCAAAAGACGCATTGACTGTGACATAGATTAACCAGATCTGCCTAGATCTGGAGCACTGACTGACTATATTTATTAAAAATGAAAAACAAAAACCAAACCACCCCACAACTTTAAGCTTCATAGTGTACGTTCTCTAAGTACACCATCTAAAGTTGTACATAATTGGGTATGTGTTTACAGAGGCTCTAAAGAGGGGCTGCTTTAACTCAGTGCAGACCAGGAACACACCTTTCACAGTACCTAAAAAATAGCGAGGTGTGCAACATCAGAGGCTCTTCTATCCCAAAATGGCACCAAAGAGAGCAGCTGCATATAAAGTCATTTGTTGTAATAATGAACACATTTACTACACTCATTTCTATCAATTTATTTTGTATATATAGACTGATTTTTCTTAATCACCGAACTGTCATGAAATGTAATGAAGCTGCAAGCTGTAGTTGGTTTCGGTGTTGATGAAAACTGGTGTTTGCCTGTTCGTTTTCTGCAGCAATTACTTGAATCTTGTTTCCATTACGAAGTAAAGTCTGATGATGTTTACAGGAATGCTTTCTTTGGTTTTGGGGAGCTTCCCCATCTTCTTTCCCATCCCCTGCCAAGACACAGCACATGCTCAGCAGTCAAGCAGATGTGTTGGGGATGAAGTACCGGGGTCACCTTTATTGGCACCAAAGCATAAACGGTGGCAGGCAGCTTCCCTCCCGGTTAGCTGACAACTCACATGCCTAGCGTGTTCCTCTCCGATTTCTCCTAGCCCATGACCTGTTGCTATCAGCTTTATTGTGAGACTTAAATCTTTCTGAACGGCAGTTTACAATCATAAAAATATCACAGAGGCAGCCATCCTGCTGTTAAAAATCTGCCCCCCTCCCTGTCCCCTTTTTAACTTGGATGAATCAAACATCCCTGGGTTACCTCTGCAATTATTTTTGTATTTGCCAGGAAGGGTCATCAGCATTTGCACTAATCACAATGTCCCAGCTGTTCTACTTCCACTGTTGTTTTTAATTGTGCTGCCCAAACTTGTAACGAGCTGTACTTAAGTCTGAGGTGCAGTATAAAAGGTATGTGTAATGACACATTCATTGCATTTTTTGTATGTTACAGATAGGACTAGTCCTACGCACAGAGAAAACGTGTTGCCATTTATAGTTTAATACTTGAAGTAACTTTTTAAAATGGGCTTTTATAAATGAATTAAATACAAAATTACATCGCTTTGCCTGGAAGTTTCTTCATGTTTTAATTGTATTGTGCAATTTCCCCGTATGTATACTTTTCCATAAATGTTATCTTAAGCCATTTATAACCGTTGAAAGTGCATTCAGGATTTTGTACATCAGTGTTCAGACCTGTTTGTACTTCTCTGAAGTATAATTCATGTTTAAATAAAAATGTTGTACCATTTTAGGCCTCTTTTCCAAAGTGATAAAATATGGACTTGACACTTGAATTCATCAGTGAATGCAACATCAGCTTAATAAAAGTACGTGAAAAAATCCAAAAATTGCTTAGCTGTAACATGTATGTATGAGATCAGTGAGAAAAACTGCCTACTTGGGAAATATTTTGTACCTGCTCCAGTTTTTACACTCCAGCTGCAACAAACCTAAGATTACACTCACTCTTGACACATCTTCCAGGTCACTTGGTTTTGAGAGGGGAAAAAAAACCCCTAAGTTGTGGCTGACTGTATTCCTTCAGGACACTAAACATGACTTAGAAGCCACTCGGCTGTGTTCCTTTTAGATCAGAAATAATCTGTAAGGGAGGGCAATAACACCCAAGTTGACACTGCCATTTAAATTCTTTCCAGAAATCTTAAAAAAAAAAAAAAAAAAGGAACATCTTGCAGTCTTCTATGAGTTCCAGCCTCATACACCTAACTTTGTAATTCCAGCTCATCTTGGCCTTTGCATGCCCGATGAAGTGAGCGCTGCGCAGTATCGTCAGCTGTGTCTGAGTACTAATGTACACAGCAGTACCCCCGCAGAGAGCAGCCCCTCAGGGCCATCTGGTGAGTACAGCAGATAATGCCTTTCAGCAGAGCAGGGGTGTGCTCCTGGCTTTCAAAAGGAAATCAGTGCGGCTACACATCTAGTTCAAATCATCATCACGGCACCTGCTCGCTCACACTGGTTTATGGAAAACCCCTGAAGAACAGAAGGCAGGCAGATGGTAGAGAGCCACAGAAAGAATTGTCTTTTTCTAAAGAGACAATAATAAGAAAACATACGCGGTTTTGTAGGACTGCTTTTAATGTCAGGTTTTGTGTACCTCAGCAAAGTCTCATTTTTTACTGAATTACAAAACTACCATAATCGGCACAACAGCAGATCCCATGGTAGGGCATAATACATGCCAAATATAAACACTCTGTACTATTCACGATGTCCACTTTTTCGACACATTTAAGTGGTTTAGATGGTCGCTGATATATCTATGCTCCGGAAACTTGGCTGTCACCATGGTTTTGAAAGCTTCCCATCTTGCACGTCTCTCTTCTGCGTTATGTTTGTGCTCCTGTTCCCGTGTCAGGTAAGGTCGACTCAGCCAATACTCATTCTCTGCTTCAATTTCCAACCTTCGGACCATTGCTTGCTTCATTGAAATGGTAATCGCTCTTGGTCGCCTGTATTTTCCAATCCATTGTTTCCCAGGAATTCTCTTTCGGAGTAATACTGTTGTTAAAAACATTATGCCTTAAAATACAGACAAAATAAAAAATTCTGATTATGTTAGGAACAAAAATGTAAAATTTAACAAGAAAAATGAAAAATCTGCATATACTGACTCCACTGCCTTTTAACTGGCTGGTTTAAAGACTGAAGTTCAGAATCTGATACTGGCAACTCACCATTACAGACAGCAGACAGAACAAGGACAGACATACTGGAAACTTAAGACCACAAAAGGGAAAAAGAAAACTTAATTTAGCTACATTTTATTCAGTTATCCTTACACAGAGATTCAAGCCATGAGCTATTTATGAAAAATCCAGTCCCAGATATTATTAAACAAAGTATTAACTTCATTCATTCCTTCTTCAAATAGTTAACTGCATTACCAAAATAGGGTATTTCCAGGTCCATCTGCTAGATCCAGATCAGTATTTAGTTTTGACCTACAGTCTCTCCCTAAACGTACTCGAATACAATTATCTAGTCTTGGTTTTGAACTACAGGAAATCAGGTTTGTAGAGAAAAACCATGCCCTGTATCAGGCCAACTAGTATTAAGTAGAAAGCACGAGTACTGTATCCAACATGATACAGAGGTGTGACAGAGGCAAGAAAGGCCAGACTACAGTTAGATTTGACATATATGCTCTTTATTAACCTGCTTATTAGTCCTAAACATGTCTAACCCCTAGGTCTCTCATTGCACTCTGTCTTTATCAAGTCATAAGTCAGCGAAGCACTTGAACCTGGCATAAACCAGCACTGCTGCTGAGAAAAGCCTCCCCGCCATACCCCATTCCCATGGCGCAACTGCACGCTGATGTTCCACTCTCTGACCCTTTTTAGACGTGAAGCCGTGGGGCTTCGCGGGGGCGTCGCTGCCCCTGTCTCCGGTTCCCCTCCCGGCAGGGGAGGTCAGGGCAGAGCCGCCTGTCTCCAGCGCAGCGCCGGCTGCTCGCCCTCGGCAGCCTTTACGGGGATCGCGGCCCAGCTGCCCACCAGGGCTCTCCGGTGCCACACGAGCCACCCAGGCCGCTGGGCAACCGGCAGCTCCAGGCGAGTTTCGGGGAGAAAAGACACCCCGGGCGAAGAAGCACCGCGAACGGCCACAGCAGCGCCCCAAGCCCCCTCCGCCCCCACTCACCCACCGGCTCCGGCTCACGGCTCCAGCCGCCGCAGCGGGAAGCAAGATGGCGGCGGCGGCGGCGGGCGGGCGGTCTCGCGAGAGCTCGCGGCGGGCGGGCGGGGCCCGGCGGCGCCAATAGGGCGCGCGCTGCCCGCGGTTCGAAGCTGGTGGCGGGCGGTAACCGGTAACCGGTCCCCTCAGGCAGCGCCCGGCCCGGCCCGGCCCGGCCCGGCCCGGGATCGCTCCCACCGCGCGGCCGCAGTCCCGGGATAGTCGTTACCGGCCGTATCGCCTGGCCTGGGAGGAGCGGGGCGTCCCTCTGGCGCTTCCCCTTTCCCCCCCCGGCGATGGAGGTGTCGAGGGACTTCTTCGGGAAGCTGCGCGCCCTGGCCCTGACGCTGGAGAAGGAGGCCAAGCAGCTCGAGCGGGCCTTGCTCGGAGAGGACGCGGGTAAGCGCAGGCCTCGCCGGGGGTGGGCATGGGCCTGGGCCTGGGAGCAGCTCGGCAGGGTGTTATTTGGGCTCCCCCTCGTATCCTTGTCTCTCTGAGCCCCTTTGTGGGTGTGCAGGTGAGCTATTTCCGCAGGGGAAAAACCGGAATGAACAGAGAATCGCTTTCTTGCTTTCACTCTTGTCATGGATTGAGACAGGAAAACGCATTTGCAGGGTTTGTTCCCTCTCTGCACAGATGGCTCAGGCTCCTGATGGGATTTATTGCTGTGCTGTCTTGTCACGTAGCAGGTGTCCTCTTTTACGCTATTTGCATTAGCCTTGATTTCTAGTGAAAGAAGTAATGACTGCCGCGTGTATGAGTGAATAATGCTAGCATCTGCCCACGTGCAAAGTGAGGCGGAAGAATTCAGCTTTTTGTTGATGTGTGTTTTTCAGTGGTGTCTATATTACCTTTTGATTTTTATTAGTATTTCAAGTTCAAGATCTTTAAGGATAAAAATTGAGCATAAATAATCCTTGACAGCCCAGGGACCTACCGTTTGTACCAACAGATGCTACGTATTAATTTCTACAATATTAGCTGCAACAGTAAAATGGAAGCCTGTACAGTTTCCCTGTGTGGTTTAACATTCTGTGCAAATTGCAGCCTCGTGCTGTGCAGAGTACCCACTATGAACTAGTTTCTCTGGTTTTCTCTAACTTGACTCTCTAACATAAGACTCCAGCATCCCTAATATAGGAGATTACTTTCTGATGTAGAATGTACTTGCATGCTAAAATACTAATACCCTTTTTTTTCTTTCCAAACCCTTTTATGTGAACATACATATCATAGACTATGAAGAAGAATCTCCAATAAGAGTCTTGCATGACCTCCACTGTGGAATCAGAACTGTGAAGGTAATGTCTTAACTCACTTCCCTCTTGAAAAATTGAGGGGGAGGGTATTCCATAAACTTACGGTTCTATTTTGATCATTAAGCCACAATACAACTTTGTTAGTCAGCAGTTCTGACCCTTATTTTTATTTATTTACATCTTAAGTCCTCATAACGGCTGTGGGTGTTGGGGAAGCACCCAAAAACTCTTGAGTGACTTGAAGTAGATTTAGCAGTGTTTATTAGTTTGCAAACACTGCTGTCACTCGGATCAGCGGGGAACACAGGTAACAAGGAAGCTGTAGCTGTGCCAAGGCATGAGTATATGGGAGAAGGATTCCGGAGCAGCAGCTTGTTTGTGTTCAATAGCTAGCACTTAGAATAAAGAAAATCTTCACAGAAGTTTCAGTACCTTCAGCCATTCAGTTAAACTTGTGAAGAATGCTCTTTATTTCTTTAACAGAAGTAGGAAAAATGGGCTGTAGAAGTAATTGAGAGATAAGCTAGGATATAAACTTGAGGTTTATCATCTGCTCTGTACTAATTCTTTGTACGTAGGGAGTAAGAGTCCAAACTAATTGCTGTTATCTCATACTTT
>WHYT01017378.1:161952-187115 GCA_009806455.1 Tetrax tetrax | reverse complement strand
GCGGCGCGGCCCCGCAGCCTGATCTCGCGTCGGCCGTGAGCGGCAGCCTGCGAGGGCGGTGCGGGCACGGGCTGCCCGGGTCTGCGCTGGGGACCGTGCTCCAGCCCAGGCGCTGCAGGATTTTACGTGATTCTTCCTAAAACCTGTAGACGTCTGAGATAGAGTCGCTGATCTGAGCGGAGGATTGCACTCTCCAGACTCTGATTTGGCTGGGGTTATGTTGGGATGTAGGCTTCCCTCCTTGTTCTGCTGAGTGTGGTACCCACATATTCCCTGAATCATAGAATAGAACCATAGACTAGTTTGGGTTGGAAGGGACCTTTAAAGACCATCTAGTCTAAGTCCCCTGCAAGGAGCAGGGACATCTCCAACCAGATCAGGTTGCTCAGAGCTCTGTCCAACCTGGCCTTGAACATTTCCAGGGATGGGGCATCCAGCACCTCTTTGGGCAACCTGTTCCAGTGCTTCAACACCCTCATTGTAAAACATTTTTTCCTAATGTTTAGTCTGAATCTACCTCGCTCTATTTTAAAACCATTACCCCCCGTCCTATCACAACAGCCCCTGCTAAAGAGTTTCTCCCTGTCTTTCCTGTAGGCCCCCTCGAGGTACTGGAAGACCGCTATCAGGTCTCCCCAGAGCCTCCTCTTCTCCAGGCTGAACAGCCCCAACTTTCTCAGCCTGACCTCATAGGAGAGGTGCTCCAGCCCTCTGATCATCTTTGTGGCCCTCCTCTGGACCTTCTCCAACAGATCCATGTTCTTCTTATGTTGGGGGCTCCAGAGCTGGACACAGTACTCCAGGCGGGGTCCCATCAGGGCAGAGCAGAGGGGTAAAATCACCTCCCTCAACCTGCTGGCCACGCTCCTCTTGATGCAGCCCAGGATGCGGTTGGCCTGGGCTGCAGCCACACATTGCTGGCTCATGTTGAGCTTCCCGTTTACCAGCACTCCCAAGTTCTCCTCAGGGCTGCTCTCAATCCATTCTCCACCCACTCTGTATCTGCATTTGGGATTGCCCCAACCCATGTGCACTTGGCCTGGTTGAACTTCATGAAATTGGCACAGGCCCACCTCGGCAGCCTGTCCAGGTCCCTCTGGATGGCATTCCTCCCTTGCAACGTGTCTACAACACCACACAGCTTGGATGAGTATGCACTCTATCCCACTGTCCATGTTGCTGACAAATACGTGTTTTCAAATACTTAGAAAAGTTTTCAATAAGCTGCTGATATTGATGCCCTTTGGTTGAATGGGACCTATAAGATCATCTAGTCCAACCATCGAGGCTGGAGGGGAGCTCTGGAGCTCCCCCTCGTCCACACCTCTGCTCAAAGCAGGATTAGCAAGGGCTGGTTGCTCAGGGCCAGGCCTGGCTGGGTTTTGACTGTGTCCAAGGATGAAGACTTCTCTGGGCAACCTGCTCCAGTGCTCAGTCACTGTCACAGTTAAGAAGAAAGAAAAAAAAAAAAAAAAGAAAAGTTGATTTTTTTTTTCCTTATATTTGTGGCATCTTGATGCATGCCCATTTCCTCTTCTCCTGTCACTGCACCGCTGAGCAGCCTGCCTCTGTCTTCTTTATCCCTCCCGTCAGGTGTTTATACACCACGGTAAGGTCCTCCTGAGCTGCCTCTCTCAAGGCTGTGCAGTCCCAGCTCTCTCAGCCTGTCCTCGTGTGACAGATGTTCCCATCCCTTAACCGTCTCACTAAGTTACATTCCGTGCTGTATTATTATAGCATTCCTCTACTGCTCATACAATTTTCTGTTGATGCTTGCAGCAGGGGAAAGCACAGAACCACGTGCTACCGAAGCTGTGTCTCAGGGCCCCCGTTCTGCAGTGTACTCCTCTGAGTAAGGAGATCCAGGGTGAGCCTACGTCTGTGCCAGGTTGCTTTCTCAAGCATAAGGCTGGTATCAGAGAGAAATAAATACAATAAATTCTGCACCATTTAAAAAGCACACGGTTGTTAAGGTTTTACAACTGTTGAAATACCTATGCTCTAAGAGTAATTTTGCAGTTTGATTTCACATTTCCAAACACTGTTTCCAATGTATTATTTATTAAAAAATATGTAGGAAAGGAAAAAAATCAGAAAAACATATGCACCTCTGAGGCTTCTGCATACATAATGAAGAAGAAAAATGGTTGGTTTATGGCACACCTAATACAAGACAAGAGAAGCAACGACCTGTTAGAGTTCACCCTCAGCTTTTATTAACTTCCTTTTGTGGTAGCCTGGACAGTATTGTACAGTTTTTAATCTACATTAAGTTATAGCATATCATCGTTTTATTACCAAAGGGAATGACTCAGTCTTGCCATCATTTGCAGGATTTGATTTCCCAGGCAATGATACAGTTTATTACACTGCTAAAATTAATTATATCTGCCCTGATAATACACACTTTGGGCTCAGTATGTGAACTGCCGTTTCCAAAACAAAGGAATTTATGTCTAGGATCAGGTATCATAAAGGAACAGCTGTAACAAATAAAGCACAGTTCTGTTACAAATCTAAGTAGTTCCTTCTGCTAGAACTTTTCGAGTGCTTTATTTATGTGAAAAATGACCTAGTGTGCTTGAGTTTTAAGTAAATTCAAGCATGACTTAATTTATTATTCATGAACTGTATTAACAATCACGATTTATTTTCAGCTTAAAATCCTAGTTTCTTATGTATTTGGAAGAGAAAGCTGGAAATAAAAATGCAGTTAAGCGATCTGTAACCAGGACTGTGGGATGCAGGTTTTACTGGAGACAGTGGTGTCTGGTTAAACAAGGCATAACACGGTAAACTGGATTCCCATCAGTTCAGGCTGAGGTCCCACGTGCACCTGCGTCAGTCTAACAGCTCGCTCTTGCCAAAGGAGGGGGATTTAGCTCCCCACTGCCTGTCCTTACTCTCAGTCATGTACCGTTTTTTTCTCTCCATTCTGCCAGGTGTAGCCCTCACTGGGTGCGTCCAAGAACAAGTTAAATTCCCTCATTTAAAATAAAACTATCCAGTTGGGGGCTGGTTCACTGTAGGTTTATTGCATTTGACGCTTTCTAAACTGATTCTGTGCCTGCTAGACCTGGTGCCGGAGGCGTGGTGGAAGTTCATGCCCAGGAGTAGCTGGGAGATGGAGAGAGAGAGTAGGAATGGAATAGGGTCTGTCCCTTCAGTGGTAGTGAGACGGTCAATTGCTGCACCCTCCCTTCACCTTTTTGTAGGTCTTGTGGGGTGAGGGGTCCCTTCTGCTTGTCAGGGACACTGTCCTGTGTGAACTCACGCTAGTGTATGCTATAGAGAAAATGAAAGCCCTTCACTGGGGTAGTGAGGTACAGTAAGGCTGTATATACAGGCAAGACTCTAGCCTTTATTTTTGTAAAGGAAATACCCAAAATATGACTCAAACATTTTCAGACATGAGTGCCTGTGAAGAACTGAGACAAGTAGTCTGAGAAGTGTAGATTGCCTCTTTAAGAATTGTTAACACGTATTTCTTTTTAAGTGGTTATTTAAATAGTGAAATTCTAATTGTTTATTGGGACATCTAGGAAAGGTATGAATGAGATGGCGTGTTGGTGCCATCAAGATATGGGACTGGGCAAAGCTGCCACAGCCATTTAGAGAAGAGCTCGTTGGCCCGTGAGACACTTAGCATAAGTAAATTGTGATTGAAAGGGAAAAACAAAAGGAGCAGTTGATACTGGGTGACTTAAAACTTTATAGGTAGAACAGAGAAGATGATAGTAAATAAAAAGTGATACAGAAGACACAAAAAGGAATGGCACAACTGGGCCTGGGATATCAACTGTTGAGGTAAACCTCCAAGAGACTAGAAAAATTGTAACAGGTGACCAGAACAGGAAACTTTGAACATTTCCGACCCGTGAGTATATTGAATCTCGGTTCAAAGAAGCTGAATTAGCCTCACCCTCAGCAGCATGCTCTTTGCAGGTTCCCAGGGCCCCAAGGACTTCTGGCTTATTGTCTGCCTTTGTGTGTTCTCCCTAATCAGGACTACATACCGCTCCTTACTTTTGCATGGTTGTATGTGTATCCCATAAAGCTTGTTTGATAAAGGACTTGGTCTTTATCTTGATCGTGGAAGGTTCAACTACCCTGTTCTGGCAACAGCACAATCGTCTTTCAAACATCTTTACAATCAGCCTACTAAGCAAAGTCTCAAAGTGGATCGAGCTGCTCCTGCAAACTGGCTTTAACTGGTGGTGTAAGAACAGCACCACATCTTCTTTGCAAATATGATTGCTGATATTTCCTGCATTTTGTGTCATGATAACATCACAGATCCGCTTTCTGTTCCAAAGGCTTCATGTGCAGTAAATTTTGTTTTAATTTCCTGTGTTTTGTACCAAAGTTAGTGTAGATTTCAAGAAGCCTCTAGTGCTGCTAGAAAATAATACCGTTTTCATTACAGCTTCAGTTCTTATTCATTGTCTGATTTTCAGTTGAGATGATTTGGGCTCACAAAATGCACCATACCTGTTGGGCTTCTGTGGTCCTGTTCAACGCGCACGTGAGCCAGCAGGCAAACGAGTCAGTGTGGAAAGACTGGCAGGAGGGTCTGTTAGTTTGCCGTGTACAAACTGACTCTGTCACTGTGTACGTAAAGCATGCAGAGACCCTGGGGCAGTGTCCTAATTCAGGAGCACTAAGACTTGACTGCCTGGGAGAAATCTATGCTTGTGTATAGATTACATACATGTGTTCTTTTTCTTTTCTCCAAAGTCATCAGAAGGACCACAAGTTGATAAAAACGCTTTGAAGATTATTTTCTATGATACAATATTGCAAAACTGTCATTTAATTGTTAACGTGATTGTAGTGGCTGTCAGCCTGCGCAGCCTTGCGCACGCTCCGGGACACGGGCGTTGTATGGGTGGCAGAGCACTGGTGTGCCTTGTAAACAGCCGGCCTCAGACTTGCCCTTGTAAGACCCTGTTTATAGTTGTTTGTGATGTTGCCAGATGTTGTAATTCTGCTGTTTGGATAGAACTTTTCCACATCAGGTGTTTCCTGATGTGGAAAGAGCATCCTCAGGATGCTTTTTTTTTCAGTTTCAGGAAAAAATGTTTCCAAGAATAATATTTTAGGCAGATGAGCATTATCACTCACATTTCTATTATTTTTTGTACATTTTCAATACCTACAGCAGTTTGTCTGAAAACCTGCAGCATCCATCTATTTTTGAGAAAGAAACACAATTTGTCAGAGATGCTTACCTCTGCGTCAGAAATTTTCTCATAAAGCAAATAGATTTGATTTAACCATAATCTCTTTTAAAAACTGCCATTTATCGATAGTCAGCAGAGATAAACTAATACTGGGTGGCTAAATTGTATCTGATGCATCTCGGTGTGTGAGGGACACAGAAGGATGTCCACGGTGCTCCTGTGCTCTGCGACAGTCCTGGGCATGGGAACTGGGAACAGTGGGGCTCTCCTTTTGCTTTTTTCCTTGAGGTGCTGCTCCCTCAGTGGGCACCGATACCAGACGCAGGTGTGAGGAGAGTGCTGGAGAGCAGCTCCCCAGCACTTCAGGCCAACCCAATGCAAAACTGTTTGCAGTCTAAATCAACAGAGAGTATGTGTTATGCAAGAGAGGTCCAGCAGAAGTTGTAATGACTGCTTGAATTTTCACCTCGAAGAGACCAGAACAAACTGGAACTTGTAGTTGCCAGCAGAGGAAGACAGAATTAAGTTTCAAGTAAAGAAAAAGTAAGTCCCGGTCTGTCACATAGAGTTATTTTCTTCTCTACACAAATACAGGTGAAGGTGCGATGGTGAGATGTACTAAATATTCTATTGATTTTTCCTGGTGGGGTAGTAGACTCTGTTACACAATATAAAATTAAGGAAGAAATGTTGCCAGAATCTAAACCTGGATTTCATTAAAACGTGTTGTCATTTCTCTATAAAATACATCTGCTACAATGTTCCAGAAATTTTAGACACACAATAGAGTAATAAACTGCTTTTATAACTTGGGTAATACTCTACCATAGATTCTTGATTTCCCCCCTACTGTTTGTGTGAAATTACCTCAGTACAGAAACGTTCGTTTCTGTACTGCAAGGAAGGAATAACTGGGTTGTCATTGCAATAAGTGGAAATTTTTTAAAAAGTGTATGAGATATGCTTTATGGAGACGACAACCAACATCAGAACTTTGTCAGCCTATAATTCACTGCAAATAGTTACGTTGGCGGCATGGGCCCTGCCAACGCTCCCTTGTAGCTCTGTTTCCTGGGTTTCCTTCACTGGGGCAGCTCCACTACTGGAAGCAGTGGTGGAAAACCTGGTGTAAAAGTTTCTTTCATTGCTGGTGCTTTTCCCAGTTGCAAGTGTCGCTGCCACCAGTTTGCCCTGGGACCACGGAGGCTGCCTGGCCTGCAGCCCCCGCTCTGACAGCAAGAGCACTATCCTTCAAACACCCCATGTGGCAAAGCCAGCGTGTCCCCTCGCAACGTCATCGTCTGGAAGAGATGTCCTTAATATTGTCGTCTACGTTTCCTGTGCAGACAAATCCCCTCCCTGGCTGCTTCCTGGATTAACGTGATGCCGTCCTTGACACAAAAAACTGAGAAGGGGGTGTCTCCTTTGGATAGACACAGTCCTGCTTATGCTTTGGTGGGAACATTTCCATGAATAAGTATTAAGAGACTAGGCTGATGGTTATTCCAGCATCTTCCCCCAGGTATCTGTTCTTTTCTCTTTCCATGGAAGATTAATCTTAAAAGACCCAAGCTTTTTCTCCTAAAGTAGAAAATTCCAAGAGCTCTGACTGAGTATACCAAAGGACATCTTTTTTCATAGCCAGCTCCCTGGCCATGCTTCCCTTCAGCTTACTGTACATCTCTAGAAGTTTCCAGTCTGTGGCACACACAGCTCCTATTAAAAACAGTAGATAGATAAAGATGGATCCCATACACCCAGAACAGATATTTGCTTCTCTGTTTTCTGCCCCAGGATGATGGGTCTTAACAGAAAGAGCCTCCCCGTGTCTGTGGCATTTCATGCCAATTCTTTAATGACAACGGAGCTGTTGATAAATAAATCCTCTCTTGTCAGCCACAGCAAGAGTCATGTTTTATTTGGCTTTGTTCTGAGGCTCACAGAGCCCCGCAGAAGGGTTATGAGAGCACTGCCATATCCCTCATAACAAAGGTTGATGTTGTGTAAGCCATTGCATGTGTCCTGCCTCCAGAAGCATTATCATAAAGAGTCGAGCAAAACTTTCCTCCAAAATAAGTAGTTCAATGTGTCAGCCTTGCCAAGCACAAAGCTAAGCCTCAGCGCTCTGAGACAGCCCAGCTACATCGCAGAAATATCTTTTGTGGCTCAATGTGCAAGTCAGAAAACACGAATCTGGGTTTTTTTTTTTTTGCCTGAGTGGCCACTTACAACCAAAACATTCTGGCTGTGACAAATTACCTGCAACATTTTGAATAGTGCAACATAAAATGAAAATCTTTTCTGAATGCTATGTCAGATGTATTGCAATATCAATTAACTGGGTATTTTTTTAGAGAAAGGAAATGTCTATCACTGCAAATTTACAATATGTGAAGTTTGAGCCCAGAATGAATTCTGACAGCTTGGTTACCATAAGCTCCTCAGAGACACAGCGCTTAGTGGAAACGCTGACATAATCTTAACGATAATGGTGGGAATAGTGCCAGTAAAACAGAATGTCCTGTAGGCATAATGTAAGGCAGAATCACTTTGGCTCCCCAGATCACAATAGCTTTGAAAGAAGAGTTGACAGAAAATTTGTGCACGCTGTTCCTTTGACCAAGAAAGAATAATCTCTGTATGTACTGGTGAGTATTGTTATCAGCTGTAGTATATTCCCTTTTGCACATGGCAAAAGGTGCTGGGGAAATTTAAAGGACATTTTATTGCAAATCTATGAAGTCTTGCTGTAAACCCAATGGAGGCACAGTGGGGTTACAGATGAGCAGTGATAAGGGCATGGACAGAGGTGCACGCTGCAGCCAGGGTGCCAGGAGGAAGAAGTCACTGCTTTTACATTTCATGCTGTTCCTTACCGCAGCACTGCCCTTACCATCTCTGTCAGCTCTCTTGGCAGGGCTGGTCAGGATGAGCTCTTCGTGGACTTATTACAATGAAGCAGGCTTTGTGTTTAAATTGTTTGCGATAATCTCATTGCTCTTGCCTGGAATGGGCAAGGAAGAGTTCACACACGTAGCTGTGCTGGCACATCAGTGGGCCAGAGGGGTGGTGATAAAGGGCATCCTCTTGCAGTGGCTCAGCTGGAGTCAGCAGATGACATCTGTCCATCAGCTGGTGCTTTCAAATGACAAGCTGTACGATGTGACATTTTATGTGACAGCGTGACAGACTGTGACATTTCAGATTGCCGTGAGCAGTGCTCTTTTTTTTTGTGTGTTCACACGACATGTAAGAAAGTGCAGCACTCCAAAAAATAAAAAAGTGCCTCATAGAATTGCTGGAGGGAAATTCTTGCAAGTGAAGAAAGAGGAAGGAAAGAAAGAAACAATTGGAAAAAAAAAACCCCAAACTTTAGGTTGACACTACTTTACAGTCAGTTTTATGCTTTGTTATCCCTGTTACAAAGCTAAGAATAATTCAGATTCATTTCTATAAAAGTTCAGGGCATAGAAGAGCAAGAGAAACAGCTCTTCTACATCTCTCAGATTAGATTTGTTCAATATGAAGCAAGATAAAATATGCTCTGGTGTTTTATTTGGGCTCGAGGACTGCAAAGGCATAATAATTACCAGCCGATACACCAATTTCATGCAGGTGTTCAGATTTTTAAAAGACTATTATCACTCAATGTTACTTTAAAAAAAAAAGATCTCAGATTTTTCAATGAAACAAATCCTAGAAAAAGAGACACCATTGTATGAAAGGAGGTGAAACTCAAATACAAGAATTGCAGAAGTTCTATTACTAGAGTCACGGAGAGATTCCCTGCCTGTTAAAGACAAAGGATTAGCTCAGCATGGAAGTTTGAAAATATGACAGTGAAGTATTAAGAACATGGGCCATAGTTATTGCTAAATTTTTATGTACACATGTTGATGTATGAGCCAGATCTTAAAATGTCATTAAAGTACAGCAGTCTGGCTGCTGATCACTTGTTTCAGACTTGGGTCTGGCTTCACCCAAGCCAGTATGGAGCTACCGATCAAACATGCTGGAGCCAGTAACATGAAGGAGAGTCAGAAAGGATTTTAGCAAAGACCAAAGATGAAATGATAAACTGCAGAAGTTATTAATTGGCTTCTGATTAGGAACCATGGAGACTTATCAGAATGAGATTCATGGGTGTTACTCCATCTTGGGCCGCAAATGAAGCGGGAAGATTTGTTTATTTGTGTTAACATAGCTTGTAGGCCTTCTTTGAGCTACGGCCAGCAGATGCAAATGATTCGGCCTACAAAGACACTAGACATTTTTCCTGATTTTATGTTTAGATAGCAGATGAAATCTTTGGTCATTCATGGAGAAGTTCTCACTCAATTTGCACTCAGGGATGCCTGGATTTGGATGAATGCTTTTTCATCCCACATTCTCTGAGCACTTTTTCTTAAGTTGGTAATTTTTGGTGGTGTCAGTGGTGGAAGGCCACTGAGCATGGGCTGTGTACCTGCTTCTGGGGGCACCGAAGCTTATCCACCTCCTGCTCTCTGCAGGGTGTGAGTTCTACACCTTTAGCTCTGCACAGACTGGATGCTGACAGCTGAACTGCAGGAGATATTACAGTTTCTTTAGTCCTGGTTTCTTGCTGGGACTGCAATCCCATGATCTTGGCCACCAGGATGAAGGTTGTGAGTGGCTTTATCAGAGACTAGCTGGCAGAGATTATCAATAGATGGCAAAAGGTACTTGAAAGCAGCTGGTCCTTGGCCAGCTTGAAAAATGTCAGGTGCAAGTGTAATTGGTCCTACCTGTGTGTCACTGATGGGGCATGAGCAAGGCTCTGGGGACACTGAAATGTGGGAAATTGTACTTTGTGCACGCTGTTTCCTGGCACAGCCAGGAGCGAAGCCAAAGCTATGACAAACGGCAATGCGGTCTGTTACTAATACCATAGCTTTTAATGAAAGGCTCCCAGAAAAGATGAATCCTGCTTTCCTGTCTGTAACAATGCATATTTGATCCCAAACTACCCTTTTTTACTTCAAACTATAAACAAGCCCTCTGACTCCTTGGGGAGGAGCGTGCCAAGCGCTCTGCTTGACAGGCGTGTGAAAACCTTCGCTCGCTGGAGCGCCGTAGCAGAAGAGGGGTGAGACGGGCATGGAGCAGGAAAGGTGGCTGTGGCAGGTCCCCGGCGAGTTTGCCAAGTGGCACCAGGTATGTGCCTGTCCTGCTGCACCCGCACCGCTGCTGGGGACAAACTGGGACGTTAAACTCCCCTCACTGAATAGACTGCTCAGCTCCTGTGCTGTCCTCATTCAAATAAGTAACACGTTTCCCCCCGAAATTATTTTGCCTTTCCCTGAAGGGTTCTTAAAATATCCACAACACAAAGCGCAAAGGAAAAACTGCTGGAATTTGGTCCTGCTGAGGGCAAGGTAACAATATGAAGGATGTGAGGCAAGGTACCATTTCATTGTGCTTTACTAGCACTTGTAATTTACATCTCATCGCTTTCAAGGCCTCTGCTGGTAATATTTCCTTCTTCTAAGAATAGAGCTTAAAGGTATTTTAAGAATTCTAGTTGTCGTGCAATTAATAGCGTAACACTTTGTTCTGAGTAAAAGGATTTGCTTGTTTTGAGCAGTATCAGTATTTTGCATGTAAAAAAAGGGGGAATGGGGAATGTTTTATTGCCAGCACTTCTCCTTACAGGGGGATGAATCACTTTACATTCTTGGCAACCAAGCTCAAATTCACAAGAATGCTCAGTTTGATCGACTTCCTTCAAAACACTAAGCTCAAAGTAAAAAGGGAAAAAGAGAGAAAGAAACTTGGATGGGCTTGGGTGTGGAAGACATTACAAGATGGACATCCAAGCAGGAAGACAATAAATCTAGTGTACAAATTGTTTTGCCCAAAGCAAGTCGCTGACTTGCTGTTACAGGAGAGTCCAGTCTAAATTAAAAGAATACTGGAAGGGAAAAAAAAAAAAAAAACAAAGAGGAAAAGAGCCAGAGAAAAGAAAGAAAACCCTGCCGATCTGGCAGACATGGCGGATGTTGTGTCAAACATGAGTTTATTTGCTAACAAAACAATGTCAATTTTCAAGAAAAATTACCACCCTTCCCTTTAGAATGGAAGATTGTGCTGAGAAACAAAATATGAGAATACGGTTAATTTAAGCGTGAGGAAACTGCCCATGTTCAGGCTGTGGTTTCACACAACAAAGGCTGAGGGTCGTGGGGGATCTTCTTTGCCAGCAGCGTGGGGTGAGCCAAGCCATCCCCTGGCTCCTCCCCTCCACCTGTGCAATGGATCCAACTGAGGAAGGGATGGAACTGAAAATAGTCTATTTGGGTTTTATTGTATAATGGGTTCCTTTTCAGCTGGATCAGTTTCCCGGGCCAGTACACCAAAGAGCCACCCGTGGCGCTGCATGAGGTACCCAAGCGGCAGTGGAGAGGATGACAAGGGGGAGGGGACATGGCAGAGGGGGAATGATGAAGCTGGCCAGGCATCCCTCCTGCCACTGTGCCACCTTGGCTGTGGTCTTCAACACAGCACCAGTCCAAGGCCTTGTTGCTCACTTCTGCTCAGAGACAGTCAAATGGCAGCTTCAGTCAGACCAGCCCAACTGCTTGTTGACTTCAGTAAAAACCACCCAAGCAAAACCCAAAACATTATTTAGTGTGGAATTCCCCTTTTTCTAGGTCAAGTTCTTGGTCACCCTGTCGTCATGCAAACAGCTGTGCCTCAGTATAAAAGCACGACTGTAAGAAGTGGTGGAAGACAAGGAGGGAAGTACTGCTCCCTAAAATTACGTGTTTTTTCTGTTTCACTTGGTCGCTTTTGATTTCCTCCTGCTCTTCACTCCAGTGCTCTGCCACCTCGCACCTGCGGTGCAGCACTGGGGCTGCAGCAGGGCATAGGGCAGCAGCACCTCAGGATGCTTAAGATAAGTGTGAGTATGTCACGCCCTGCAGCCAGCTGCTGTGCTTCTGTCCAGGGTGTCCCCCCAGAATGTTTGTTCACTTAATGAGCCCAATATGGGGAAAAAAATAATAAGTGGGGAAGAATGGGAACGCAGAGGGCAGGAGGGCTGGGATAGGCTGCAAAGGATGAGCGCGACTCGAAGCAGGACTGAAGATACTGCAGCAATGCTGGTGTCTCACACCCTGGGCGTCACATCGTTGCTGTTGTGTGTCTTCAGGATCATAGTTTCAGCGTGTTGCCTGCTCCTGTCATGTTCTGCAGTGCCCACGCAGTAAATCCAGTACTTCCTCTCTGATTCTGTAATTGGAGATGTTGCTTATACATAGCAAATCCCACACTTTTGGGACACTATGAATTTACTGTGTATTCACCAAGCAACTGCATCCCATCCATGGAGTAAGATCAGTGCTTCCTTGTCCGGTTTCCTGCACACAGATTGTACAATAGGTCAGCACAGGTCCTGGGGATATGTCCAGTTTTTCCACATGTAGCCCTCCTATCCAAGCTACGGTACAGGCAATCCTTAGAAAATCTGTGCAGGGAATTTTTTGGGCAGAAAAAGAAAGCACCTAGCAAATCTGGACACAGGGTAGCCTCAAGCCAGAGCCTCCAACACGACACAAAACACTGCACCAAGCTGCCAAGGAGAAATGTGTGGAATTTTTGCACTGTAGTTTTTAAGACTAGACAAAAATTTGCCACAGTAAAGAGGGACAGCCTAAACAAGATCCTTCCCAGCCTTTGATTCCTGTGATTCTCTGTAAGGAAGGACTGGTTTGACTCTCCCCGGCACAAAGAGTGGCGAGCACAGTGTGTTCTCTGCTCTGGGACCTGCTCTCTCTTTCCCCAGCCTCTCGCTGGGACCAGCACAAAAACCAGGCAGGACAAACACTACGCTTAACCCAACAGGGCTGGGCACTGAGAAAAGGGAGATTTGTATGCAATGAGCCTGTGTATTCCTGCATGAGAGAAATTGTGGTGGCAATGGTGTTCTCTCATAGTAATGCGGAGCAAGACGGAAATGTGATGAAGGTGGGGTTTTTTTCAGGATTAAAATAAGCAGAACAAGAGCCGGTTGTTGTTTTGGGGAAAAGGAAAGCAGTTCCTGTCAAAATGTTTCACCAACTTGACAAAAATGCCAAGCTGGCCCTGCCTGCAGCATACATGGACTTCAAAAGGCTCATCTTGAATAAGGATTAGCGGGAGCCAGATCGCTGCTTCCTGCATGGATTCAGCTGAGGTTAAATGAGATGCAAGGCTATACCCCAAGGGTGTGCTTTCCTTCTGATGCCAGCCAAGCTGCTGACACCTCAGCCTGTCCGTTTGTGGGATCAGTCTCGTTTTAGCGGCGTACGCCCAGAGGGAGCTTGGTTCTGACCCAGCACCAGGAAGAGTGGGTCACACTCACAACCGGTTGCTTCAGGAGTGCTGCTGCGCAGCGGGAATGCTGTGAAACAAACGGTCAGGCCCCTGCTCCAGCGGTGAGCCAGCCGCCTAGGAGAGGCGTGTGGTTCTCAAACAGGATGCAGGCTGAATAACCTTCCATTCCTGAAGAGGGTGGTCCCCGAAGGTCAGGGCTGCCTTCAATGGTGTGGCGGTGTGAGAGGAAACTGCCTCAGAGGGTGCTTTCATAATGCTCGGACTATGAATAAATTCAGCCTGTTGTACGCTGGGTTCCCAAGTGTTAGTCATAAAAAAATGTGAATAGGAGAATAAGGTTAGGAAAAGAACAATTCTCCAGCTGAACTTTCATATTACAGGATGAATAAGGGTCCTCCTCCCCCCACCCTGCTTTGATTTCAGACAAAGGGCTTGGCATCCCATGTAGGAGTTCTCTTTACTGGCTGGGAGGAACATATGGATGTAGGTGATACAAACCTGGTAGGGCCCAGCTCATAGATACCTGAGGTTGTAAGGGACCTCTTGAGGTGACCTACTGCAAACCTCTGCTCAAGCAGGGGCAGCTAAAGCACGCTGCCCAGGACCACATCCAGTCAGATTTTGCATTACTTCCACGCAAGATGGAGTCTCCACAGCCTCTCCGGGCAACCTGCTCCAGCTCTGAATGGACAGGCAATGACCAGAGACCTGATGTCGGTATAGATCATTCTGGCAATTTTCACCTTCATGGTAAATTATTAAATAAAGTACGACCTTAATAAATGTACCTGATATTCACTCATTGACTCTGGTTCTGGTGAGGATGGGTGTCACAATGTGGGCCAAGGCTGATCCATAATTTACCCAATTTGCATAATTATGAAGAAAAGACAGACAAAGAGACACTCGGGTGCTATGTGGGACTAACACACTGTGGCCCCATGGGAACGCTCCTGGTTCAGGACAGAAGCGACCATTACCCCAGTCAATCCTGTGCTAATTTAGTGGAAGGAGGGTCAAGGGTCTCTGAACCTGTTACAACAATAAATCCAGGAAAATTATGGAGATTTTTCATCCTTGAAGACACACAGAGTTTTCTGGGAATATTTGTCCCTGAAGCTCCAGAAGGTGAGGGGACAGATAGGGTCGTGCTTTCTGTTCCCATGCTTCCGAGCCAGCACTTTGCCAGACCGTCACTGTTACCAGGGCATCTTCTCAATTCTGGCAGGAGATCTTATCTGAAATCTTAATTGAGGCACATTTAGGCTATTCAAGGCAGTTTTATATTGCTCAAGCTAAAGTCACTGAGATGTTTTAATTAACGAGCAAACACAGTCTGTCGCTTTCCTCCCAGTGACGGATAGAAATCTGTCTGCTTCCTCCCTGAGTACAGTACAGCGTGTCTAAGCCACCGGCTACTATAATTACTGTGGCGTAAGCATTTATATGGCACTATAAAGGTGAACCAGGTCCTTTGCAAATACAAAACTACTAATCTCATTCCCAAATAATTCAGAGTCAAACATGGTCAGGGGAAAACATGAGGCAATTGTCTTGAGGGAAAAAATGGATCTTGTAGAGACCAGGAATCACCAGGGCAGGATGTCTGAAGGATAGGTCTGGAAAGAGTGAGTCCTGGGGCTGGATGAAGATGTCACTCAGAAACACTAAGATCTCCTTTCTAACCTGTCATGGACCTCAGAGGTGACCTTTAGGAGTCAAAGAATCTGCGCACAAGTTCTCCTCCTTGTGAAACTGCTATTACTTTAAATCATGCAGCTACCAAAATAACGTCAGGCCACAGAACAGAGGCTGGGAGGTGACAAGAGGTATTGTGGCAGGAGAGCGTTGGGAGGTGCTCAGGAAGCAAGAGAGGAAACAGGGAAAAGGAGAGAAAACCTCTGAAGGGTGAGGAGACAGGGAGCCAATTACAAGATTAAGAAACGAGATGGTGTCCTTCAAGTGTGAGGGAGGAGAATGTAGAGGAACAACCTCTTGGTTAGGCTAAAGGGGGTACAGAGAGCTGAAGAGTAGCTCTCAGCGAATTACAGTAGCTGAAGCAAGCAATGGCCAGAGCACAGAGAAGAACTGTAGTCATGGTGATAGAAAAGCAAGGGCCACTTCTAGAAGAAGATCAAGAGACAGAAACTAAAAGCTTCAGACTAGGCTTGTATATGAAAGGCAGTTATATGAAATAAAATGAAAGAAGATAAAAATCTCACAAAACCCAGAAAAAATAGAGGAGCTACTAGAAAGCAGATTTAGAAAGAACTGATACTTTTATATTGAAAAAAAAATCTATTTGAGGCAGAATTAATATGCAATAGCACCATGGACTTCGGGAGAAAAAATTTTAAAACCCACAGGGATATGGAATTGGACAGTCATGGACAGAATAGAAGATCATTTCCCCACTAGAGAGATGCAGGCAGAAATGATGGGGTGCGTTGGGGAGGAGGGTGCCAAGGTCAGCAGTGCCATGTTTCAGGGGTCACCAGACAAAAAACTCCAACTACACCAGTACCACCTTGTGGTGTCACCTACTCTGGGCACACACCTCCCCTCATGTGCCGAGATGTGGCTTTATCGTGGTGGTTCAAATGGGCACGAAGTGAAGAACAGCAATAACAGTGAAATTCCAAGTGGCCAAGAAAACCCTCACTGCACACAAACACGCTCTTTGCTTGCATTTCACAACATTGCACAAGGCTTCTTAAAAAGTAACTTCTCACTTTGCACACCCATATCGCTCTGTACACAGGGGATGGCTAAACAGATCTGATGTACATCGAAATTCATGACAGAGCCTGAGCCTGCCCTCTGGCTACGGACACACCAAGGGTTTGGTGTTGCCAAGACTGTTAGAGCATTTGGAGTTACATGCGATTATCTGAGAAGCGGAAAATAGACAGAAGAGCAATTCGACTGATTTTTTTAGGCTAAAGGGAGTACAAAGGAGTGTGGAGAGTGACTGTAAATAAATTACAGTACCTGAAGCAATAAATGGCCAGGGCACAGAGATTTGTAGTCATGGTGATAGAAAAGCAAGGGCCACTTGAGGTGTTTTTCACACTGTCATGAGATGCTGCTTTAAAACAATTTGTTTTGACTTCTTTGTCTCTATTCACTTTGATTTACAATATAATAATATTTCCATTTGTGTGTTTATCGCATCCCAAGACTTACAGAAGACTTTACTTACTTAAGTTACAGACTCAGAATGGTGATTCTTATTATAACCAAATTCTGTATTTTAATTATTTGCAAATCACGTACTATCCAACCTGCAGTTTTAGCGGCTGGTGATGAATAAAAGCTACCCCTGACATTCAGAGCCTTTGTTCTTTAATCACAGAGTCGAGATTTTATGAGCTGTAGCACAGTATGCAAAGGTAACATACGGGAGAGACTGCAAGAAAATAGGTAAAAATTGAAAGTATGTTTAGGACTGCTGTGGAGCTTTTTAGACAAGCAAGCGTGTATTCCTGAAGTGAGCTAAAAGCAGTGGCTGATGTGGGAAGAAAGTTCAAAATAGATGTAGGTTTAGACTGTGGGAAGACCAGGAGACACACGGTGATAATGATAGTCATCAAATGGGAACGTGGTGGTGAAGCATTTTTAGAGTGGGAAGTCTTTCAGTTTGGATGCTGTCTTCATGTGACATTATTCCATGATGATATTCTAATGGAGCATTTCGGACAGTTGGGGATTTTTCACAGTCTCCTACACAGGAGTCTCTCAGAATTTTCCCCAACGGCTTTTTAGGGGCTGTAATCCTGACCTCAATTTCCATAAAACTTTATCTTTAAAATGGACATGTGGCACACACAGATGATAAGTCCCAACATGTAATTTTCTGTTTCTATTGCAAAAGCCAGGCAATAATTACCCTCATCCTTCCATTCTGCTCATGATTTTACCAACTGACCTGCAGGATTCGGGCCAAGTTATTTTATTCACGCAAGTCATTCACCTCATAGGCAATAGTAAATACCTTCTCTGTTTTCTGGTGTCCCTCTTTGCTGATAAAGGTATGAACAAGCGCAAAGCACACAGGATCTCAGCTCCCAGAGTACACAGAGGTGTGACTGTAGTTTTTCCTCTACGTAGTATCTTTCTCTCTCCCCTAAGAAAATATGTGAGGTTTGTTGACTGGAACTTCTAATGCTGCTTCGAGATGCCTTGCCAAGTTGTACGCTATCCCACTTCCTTCCTGCAGGCAATCCAAACAGGAGAGGCTTACCCTGGAGCCCTGCCCCTCACAACTGCACCACACAACTGCTCGGCGCTCGGGCCCTCTCTGACAGTGCCAGAAAGGTGGTGGCTGAGTGCTGGGCTCAGCAGGAGCGCTGAGAACGGGCCACTGCTGAGGGCAGAGCTGGAACAGGAATGTTCTGCAACCCAACTCTGCTCTGAGCTCAGGAGATGCTGTGGGCCAGCAGCTGCAGCCTTGCCTGGCTGCGCCATACGGCTGCTCAGCGCCGTCTTGCAGATGTGGCAGGTATGCCAACATAAGGCCAGCTCAATTGGCAGGGTCACCATGAAAAGCCAGTTTACTTAAGAAAATGAGGCAGAGCAACAGTCTTGCAGCACCACTGGAAAATTACCGTGTGTCAAAGAGAGGCTAGGCAGCGAGGATCTGAATTTCTGCAGACTACCTAGGGCAAGACCTAGGTCTTACAGGTTTCCCCTAGAGCTTTATGTCCCGGCAATAGCCTGGAGCCAAGAAATTGGACATCCCCTCTGACTCTTCATATTTTGCATCCTTTTAATTTTTTTTTTCTGATAGTATGATCTAGTTGCTGATCATGATTCAGGAGATGAGGATTCTGGTCTTGGCTTTGCTGTTGAATTGCTGTGTTCCTTGTGAACATTCATGCAGTCTAGCCATGTTCTGCTCTGAAGAATGGTCCCTTACTATGGTTTGGGTTTGTTGATTTTTTTTTTTGAGACCAATTGCAGCCTTTCAATGCACCATCACATACAGCAGGATTAACTGATACTTGCCCCATGCTTGTCTGCAATGTTCTCATTTAGTAGCTGTTCCACACATGCAATCGCCTTGCATTAGCGTGGCCTTACTTCTGTTTCTTCTTTAAATTTGTGTTCACTTCTGTCACCTACATCCCATACTGTAATGCAAAAGCAGACATTTTAAAGCAGGTACAAAGAGTTTTTTTTAAAAGCTCAACACTTCTGTCTATAGCTGATGTCTATCCCTGTTTCCACTGTGGTCTTATTCAGTGTATCTAGAATATACACATGCACATAGCTCAATCTCTTAGAGTTTGACCACCATGTTTTATATTGACTCACCCTTTTCTCCTTGTGCATTACTGATGTCAATATGCAATCTGTCTGGTTCTCTTCCTCTGCACTATGTATCTTTTTCTTATCTGTGGTTGTACTTCCTTGCCCATCTGTACAATTATTTTAATCATCTGTGAATACACATTAATAGGACTTCTGAACACATGTCTGTGCCCATTTTTCTATCCCATCCCTTCTTTTACTCTGTTCCACGTCCAGTTTTCTCTCTGAATTTAATCAGTCGAAATTTGTTGCTGCTGTTTTTTTTTTCTTTTGAGCTGATTTAGTCATAATAACAAGGCTTACAGTGAAAGATCCAAGTCTTGTTGAAAGATCTGATCCAAAGCTCATTACCACGGTCACTATTTTTTTTATAATCTTCCAGCTACACTTCCCTCCCTTTACAGACTGTGGCAGATCCAACAACATCTCAGAAGAGGAATGGTTTCCCACGTGTAGTCCAAACCACACATTATGTTGGGAACCCAAAATGTGTTCAAATGATATCTAATCTGACGCTTTCTTGTTCTTTTCTAAAGTATCGCTTTTCCTTGTATTGCTTTTGATAAGGCAGCCTATTAAAAGTGCTAACTTCTGACTCAATTCTACCCTGTAGTTGGGAGAGAACCATTTATATGTTTGTAAGCTGAGATGGTTATAGCCCGTCTAGTTTTCTTTTCCAAGGATACTGGACTGACAACGTCACTGCTTAAATCCTTTGTTAGTGCATTTATTCCCTCTAGCCATACCTTCTTGTCCTTCCTTAAGACAAGAAGGATGTTAAGGTTCTAAGATGTGGACACCTTGAGGCTTTCTGAAATAGTCTTGTTTTTTGCTCTGAGAAGGGTTAGGAGTAATTGTGGTAAAATGCCTGTGACTCAGTCTGGTTTGCAACCAAGTAGACGTGGGTTCCTAATTAACCCTGAGGATGTGAGTTGTGTGCACCCCCTCCGCTGTGACTGCTGCATCTGTTTGACGTTTGTCTCCCTATTGGCAATTATCTACCAGGTTTCTCTGGTGAGGTGTCTTGTAGGTATTTTTCTAGTTGTGTTTTTTGGGAATGTGACGTTTAGTTTTAGTGACCAGGTATTAATTGCAAATAAGAAACTGAAAGTACCCATTTTAAAGAAAGTTTTGTTGACTGCTAGTTTGGGCTTCATTTCAGTAGACTGTGGTCTCTGTCACTCTGTCACCCTCTTCTTCCAGCGTCTTATCTAAAAAATCTCAGATTTCCCCTATGTATGAGATACTCGTGTCATTTTATACTGACATAATAACTTATTTCTATATTCTCAGTGAAATGAGACACCGTTTTTTTTCTGCTTTCCAGACTTCAGATTTTCCATAAACCAGATATATCACAGGAAGCGGGAGATTTCTTCTGCACTCAAAGTTAGTAACAGAAAACAGCAAAACACTGGGTTCCAGTTAACAGTTGAAACATATTAAAGACATCCTTTCCTTGATAAAATAACTTAAAAATATGTGTCGTTTATTGTAGAGATGACAACATAAATTCCTTAGCAGCCAACAGTTTTTAAATTGATAGATCAGTCTAATGCAAAATGCAAATTTGATAGATACTTTTTAAAAAAGTATATCATTTTCTCATGGGAAGAGCTACACAGGAGTTTAATGTCAAGCCTTCTAAATAGGTACAGCAAATTACCAGAGAAAATAACATAGCTTTCTTTTAAATTAATGCTAAATTATGACACTGGGCTTTGAGACATCAATTGAACATAATGATATCTCACAGAAGAGGCTATTCATCCAGAGATTTCCTGGTCTTTCCAAGATGTGGGAATCATTCCTCTTTCCTTACAGAGAAGGAAGCTGAGGTGGAGAAGTGAAATGATTTGGTGACAGTCCCAAAGTGGGACAGGGAATGGAGGAAAGCTGGGCTACGCTATCTTTGGCTCAAAAGACCTGGCTACCGCCCCCTCTCCCAAATCAACACAAAATGTTTTAGTAGAGTATCACCCATGTGAAGCATCGGATGGTCTCTTATGGTTGCAAAACGCCCTTGCGCTGGTGTGTGTATGTGTGCAGGCGAGCAGGGCTGGGGGCAGTTTGTATTCTCCATAGGCTACACACATGGCTTATTCTTCCCCATGCAGTCTGGTGCTGCTTTCCCAGCCAGTACTCCTCTGGCAGTTTCCTAGTCCCAAACTCTTACCTCCCTACCAGTAGCTCTGGGACTTTCTTTGTATTTTCTTCTCCAGAGTACTGGAGAAGAAAAGTGCCTCATTTGTTCCCTCAGAGTAGGAATCCCTCACAGGTCACTCAATTTTTTCCCCCTCACACAGGCATTTGGGGAAGCTACCATTGTCCTTGTCAGTTCCAGAGTCCCTCATTTTCTGCACCAAGGAGTGCTTTGAATGTGCCTGTGTTCCTCCCACACCTTCTCTTTCTGTCTGGAGGGTGAATCATTCAGGGTGTCTGCGGCAGGAAGGGCAGAGCTGTGGTGGGGGTATTGTTATGCTGGGAGATGCTAACAGCTACTGTGCCAGGCCTTTGATGAAAAAATAATTACAGGCTGGATTGATGGTTGCTGAATGCCCTCACCAGATGCCAGGGCTTCATGTGTCCTGCATTACCCCCTTCACATTTTCTCAGAAAGGCACTGCCTACGGATGCCTGAAAAACTTCCCTAAAATTTTGGAATTAGTTGGCTGTGATGTTCAAAAGCTATCCGCATTGCATCTGAACAAAGCTGATTGCAAGGACTTGAAAATTTGGCCAATTCATTCCCAAGTGGAGAACACAACTGGCTTGTGCTGGTGAAATTCCACACAAAGTCATGACATTCCTGCAGTCCTTTCAGGCGCTGCCTGGGCTCCAGCTGCAGTCAATGATTGATACGAAGTGTGAGGCTGAGGGCAGAGTACATAGGAACATGGGTCCTTGTGAAATTCAGAGTTTTGAACCTTCTGTGTGAGGGCTATAAAGGCAGTCTGAGCATCCAGAATGCGTTATCCAGTTAACGTGAGCCTGGGCTCATGTTTCCTCTGCAAAGCTGAAGCAGTTTCCCAGTCAGATTTGTCCTATTTCACCTACTTTGTGCTGAAATCAAATGTATTTCTGAAGTACCAACTCTTACGTTCTCTATATCTTTGCTGCCCAAAAAGAATGCTGTGATAGATCTCATAGACACAGTCCTGACAAAAAAAAAAAAAAAAGAAGTTAGAATTTGGTTAGAGTTTATTTTTTCACCCACTCAATTTTTGAAGCAATGAGCCTAACTTTGCCACAAATGTAATTTTGCATCACTGCTATACATATACATTATATTCACATACAGATTGTGTTGTCTGTACTGTGCTGGAGGACTCAGAACTCCTGTCTCTAATTGGTTTTGCATTGGTGATTTATGAAGAATGATTCCCCAGCATAATTCTGCAAAGAAAATCAATATATTAAACCAAGAACATTTCAGTGATATTTACCTAAGTCTTTTTTCCTTGCACATCATTCATTTTGTGTCACAGGGGTTTGTTCTAGAAATGTTGTCCTAGTGAAGGATGTCACTGTCAGCGAATTCTTTGTGTCTATATGCTTATACACATGTATGTTCACATGTTCATAATAATTTCATGTGTGTGTGTTCCTCTCTTTGAAAAAAGACTAGCAGAGACCTAGAGACATTGCTGATGATATTCTTGCTTTACCTTTCTTTTTGAAGTCTTCTGAATGAGTTCAAGCTTTTATTGCCTACCAGCACTGTGTAAAGAAAAAGTTCATCCACCCACATTATAATTATTTGGTTGCTAGGAGTATTTTTAGCAGCACCATTTGGTAATTTGTTCCAAATACAATAGTTTAGAAAGAGTCACACTGTGACCCAGCTAACGGTGAAACAAGTGTACAGGGAGGGGACCAGGTGACACATATCATTAGATGCAAAGGGATGGAGCTGCACAGAGCTCCCGCTTCCCTCACTTTCTCAGGTGGGTGGAAGGAGAAAGAATGTGAAATGGTGGAGCCGTGGTCCCTCCCACTGTACCCACACAGTGGGGCAGACAGCTGCTCAGGCAAGTCGGGAGGTGAGTGCTGTAATCACCATAGATCCAGCAGAGTCACTCACGGAGCCATGAAGAAACACACTGACCCTTACTCATGGTAGATTATTATCTCATGGTCTAGTCTGTAAATGGATTTGCTCATACAGACAAATTGTATTGTTCTTTCTATGTAGCATCTTTCCTTCTGGAGTTACCTTACTGCGTGGAAAATAATTGGGAGGAAAGACTTGACTCATACACAGTAATCTTCAAAAAACGTATAGAGATCAAATCATATTTTAATGGAGTTGTATCGTGCTACAACTCAACTGATTTCAATTTCCTTAGTATTTTTGAGGAATGTGATTTCTAATAGTTCGAGTTTCTAAAGGCTAAAAGCAGAAATAGTCTAGAGTCTCCTCATCTGTGGTGGACCAGCTGAATACGGGTACTTTCTAGAGAGTGGATTCAACCCATCTTTCCTGTACCTGCTGCTCTGCTGGTGGGAATTCAAACCCAGCCACTCTGTGCAAATGCATGAGATTCAGAAAGTGCAGCTGGCTGGAACCAGGAGGTGAAATAGTGCAGCCGAGTTTCATTCCCAAATGGATTGGAATGCAAAAGGAAAACAAACAGTTCCAAAGGAAAAAATAAATTAAAATATCTGTTTTACCTAGATTTAAGAATGTGGATGACAACCAAATCTTACAAAAGAGCATACTAGCACAGAGTAAGCAATTTTTAGCTCGATGCTGTTCCTTTAAACCAGCCTGAACTTTGTTGGGAAAAGGTCTCAGGCCATTGAGCAATCTCTGGTTTGGGCAATCATGTTGCTATGCTTCATCAGTTAAGCACAGCAGTAATTCAGAAAATGAAGCCATGCTGCATCTGTCGTATCATTTAAAATTTTGTTCAGTTTTGCAGGTATTTGAAGATTGCAAAAGGAACCACATTACCCTGTAATATTCTGACGACGCTGGAATCTGCTCTGAACTTAATGGGTTTCTTTAGCTCCCCAGAGTTGGAATTTTCCTCATCCTGCAATATATTCCAGTCAATGACACTATTGGATTTCCAACAGTAATTTATATACAGTAACTGGCTGCCCTCAGATGAGACGCTAAACAATTTCTGTGCACCAGGCTGCATTTTTCTTATGAAATGTAGCACTCTATTGGCAGTCACTTAACATTCATCTGCTTCTCCTCCCAAAGAAGCATCATTTATAAGCACTATTGACAGTTTGCATGGAAGGTATTTAAAAAAAAAAAAAAAAGGATTATGATAAACAAGCTCAGAGAAATATCCTTAGATAGGACTGTCCATGAGTAATATTACTTACAAAAATAGTCCCCATGGCTTGGAAAAGGCTGTAAATATAGCTCCCATCCTGGAAAGAAAGACAGTTATGCATAGACTTCTCTTCATACGTGCTCTTGGTGCTGTTGAAGACACCAGGACGAGTCGCATGATTAAAGATAACCACGTGTCTTAAGCACTTGCAGGACTGACATTTTCCCTGCACACCAGCAAAAACCTTTCCCTGCCAAACAGCGTGCCTCTGCGATGAGCCCCTCTCAGCTTCGCAGTAGGATTTCAAGAATTTTGAAGTTTTATTTCTGGACTGCAGGCTTCTTCTGTGTTAATGATCTAGACATATACATATAGAGGAAAGTTTACTTTCTTATTTCTTGCTTTGCATTAGTATTCCCTGGCTATGGCTAGTGTGTGTATCTGTCATGAGGGGTCAGAGCCAGCCTTACAGATTCAAACATTACTGTATTTGGGGGGGGGAGGGGGATTATTTCTCGTTGATAATGGTCTTTAGTAAAGACCATAGAGATATCTACAGACTATTCCACAAAAAAAAACAGGCTGAGATCCAGGCAGCTCCCTCCATAATGAGGTCAAACACGAGCTTTGCATCCAAAAAGCCTTTGCAGCTTGGGTCTGCAATTTTGATCCAGATGTGAATTCCCTGGCTGCCCTCCTCCAGCACCTCATAGCCCCCCTGACAGGGTAAAATACATGAAAAGTAAGTAACCCTTCCTCAAAAGAAAAAAAAAAAAAAATAAGGCAAACTAGAGACCACAAGAAAAGCCCAAATAGGCATTGATAGTTCTGCCACTTTGTGTGCGGTTCAGCGGGGAAGGAAGAATAAAAAGAGATTATCCCAAAACTCACGCTTAAAATTATTTTGGGGCGTCCGGCAAGCGGACGGGCACCTCCCTCACCCCTTTTTCACCTCGGGAGGCAGCGCCATTCCCCCACCCCCTCAGCCACCCCCTCTCCCCAAAAATCCAGTGGGGTGGGGTGTTTGTGAGGTGGGGTG
>WHYT01017378.1:136679-161932 GCA_009806455.1 Tetrax tetrax | reverse complement strand
GGGTGCCCCAACAGGCCGGAGCTGCTGGTAAATGGCCGGAGTTTATTTTGGGAGCTTTCTGCGAAAGGAGTGGGTTTGGGGCTGGGGGAAGAAGGGGTTGGGGCGGCCGCCTTCCCCGGGCAGGCGCGGGGCTTGGAGGCGACGTGCGTGGGCCAGGCCCCGCCGCGGGGGCGAGGGCCGGGGGGAGCCGAGCGGGGGCATCCGAAACCCGCCAGGTCCCGTCTGGCCGCGGCGGGGGCCCTGCTGTTCCCGGCCGGTTTGAAGGTCACTGCCAAAATACAAGCACTTCGCCACCCTTTCTCCTGTCTCGTAAGCGGTGTGTGTGTTGAAATACCCCTTTCCCCGGCGAAGGCACTCGCGCAAATGACGCAAAAAAAAAAAAAAAAAAAAGGCTTATTTGGAGTGTCCAGGCTCTGCGGTCTGCCGGGCTGCTGTGGATGGGGAAGGTGAGCTGTTTCCCACAGCGCCGGATTGGGCCAGTGCTTGTGGTTGGCAGTGGGACGTGGGCACAGTTGCTTTTCGACAGTTTTTTTAGCAGGAGGAAGGATTTTGGGGAAAATGCACATTTCGGTTCTTTTCACTTTTACCGTGTGTCCGCTTATAAAGAAGAGCACGGTTTGTATAATAAACATGATGACATTCTTGAAACACTTTGCTCCCCGCTTCCCTCCGATAGTCTTAGACCTCCAGTACAAAGTGGATGGTCCCTGCTTCCACAAATTTGTGATAAAAAAAAAAAAACAAAAACGCAAAGCAATAGCTGTAAGTTGAGAGAGGGCAGTTGTAGGCAGTTCTTTAAAACTTCACTCCTTCCTTCTACAGTGATTGCTAGTTCAGCTCACCACAGTGCCTGCATGGCTATAGATGGGGAAACAGCTCACCAGCTCAAGGTTTGGGACTTAGCTCTTGAAACACAACTGAACTTCAGTTTCTTATCTGTGACCCGCTCTGCACAGCCTGTGTAGCCTGTTGGTGAAGGCAGAAGCAGGAGAGTGAAGAGCTAGTGCTGCTGGGATGACAGACATCAGCACGTAATTTCAGTGTGGCTGGTTGTTTACTACCAGAGGAGCTATTGGTATTTCTCAAATGAAGAAAAAGAATCAATTTTTCAAAACTTGTTCTAACTTGATACGATTAAAGTAATGCTGTGCTTACTTAGTTGACATATCTTCAGGATAATGGACAAGCTTATAATTAATGCAGAACATATAACATTTTGGAAAGAAACCTTAGGAGTGTTTAAAGCTCAAAAATAATTCTGAAAAATAATTTCTCTTGATGGCAGAAAGGCTATTGATACATTCATGCTGTAGGAAGGGTGCAGATTAGAAGGATTTGGCGTTATCCAAATCCAGATATATAATCAGAAACGCTTAGGCAGAATGAGACACACTACATAACTTTTAAAGCATACAACCCTTTGATTTTTTTTTTGCTAAAAATGCAAATCACAGGAAGATTTTTACATGCAGGAAGCTTGTCTTTGTAAATCATCTGTAATATTTAATGTTCCGATTTCTTGGCTTCTCTTATGTATTTAGTTAAAAAACCCTTCAGCAAAATATGAAACACGTTTGCACTTAGCTCCAGTACTTACTGTTGTTACTGTTCTCATTCATACTGCCTAAATGATCAACATTTCTTTCTGGTTTAGCAGTATTGTAAATGTAAGTGGAGGAAGTTGCCAGCTGGCTTGACTTAGCATTATTAGACTCCAGCTTAGGCTAAAGGTCACAAAAGTTCTTTATGTGAAGCATGTGTGTAAGTGGGAAAGCAATCCTTTCCTGCGAAAAGGTGGGGGGGTTGCAAGCTTTTCCAGCATGTCCCAGGCCTGAGGATTGGCACAGGGACTGAAAAGGAAGAACAACTCAGATTCCTAAACCCAGCTGTATGCTGCCTGCTGCTGTCAGGAAGAGACAGACAGTTACAGACCAATTAATTGTTTCTGTCTTTTAAGCACTAGCTAGTTGTGATGTAATCGTAAAAAGGCTGCAATACTATCATTGGTTTTTGTTTTGTTGTTTAACAAGGCTATGTATTATCTGCTGCTATATTCTAAGTAGACAAATATCTGTTGTTGGGATCCTTCAGTTACCTTTGTCTATATTGAGAACAGTGAAAACATGATCTGTTCTTGACTAACAACTGATTTGTTGTTTGTGGAAATACCAAAATGTAGATGAACAGCTTTAGCACTTCCCTTAAAACGAGTGACAAACCCTGTCCAATGTGCATATGGGCATTTGTGTCACTCTTAGTCCCGTATGAGTTGGGATTGCAGGATATCCTTCAAGAGTACAGAGTGGAGGAGCCCAAGACCTTGAGTACATTACAGGTGTGTTTTGGTTAACTGAGCATTTACATTTTAGCAAAAGTGGTTGACGTAGATGCCCTTCATCACATGTTCTCAAGTAGTTTGATCCTAGAGCTTTCGGTGTAGAGCTCTACCACCTTTCAGCTAAGATGTAGATCTGGACTGGTGTTAGACTGTACAGAAATCTCCCATTAGAGGAGTATATGGCACCATCTCTCAGGTGATTAGTCTGTGCTCCTGCATTTCAGACTGGTGAACCATCATAAAAGAGTCTGGGATCTGATTTCACTGTTGCATTTCAGTCCTTGTTTGTAGAAGAAAGCTTGAAGTGGACTCTGTACTAATGAGGAAGTGGTGATGAGCTTCAGAGGTCAGTGTGCCCAGATTCTCTTGACTTTCACAGTAGTAAGCTGTTTGCTTTTTTTGGTTTTGTTTGTTTGTTTTGTTTTTTTTTTTCCTTGGGAAATACTATAGCTATCTTAGAAAGAATTGTCACAGTGAGTTGAGTTTTAGTATGAGCATGTGAAAATAAAGAACAATACTTTCTGAAGAAGGTCTTCCCAATGATAAATGTGCTATGATCAGAAGTGAAGCACCTTTAAAAGAAATAAATCCAGTCGACTTCTGAGTGACCAAGAGTCACTGTGTTACTGTCTTCTGTATTTGCAATTTGAAAACAACTGAACAAAATTCTGACCTTCCAACCAACATGGCTTGAGCACCATTCGGGAGTAACTTTGCAAGTGCTCTTAGCAGCAGCAGAAGCAAACTTGAGTAAACAGCATCAATAGCAAGATGACATTACTGATTAAGCTATCTTTTAAATCCTCTTCCGAATGCAGTTATTTAGTGTTTCTATTATGGTGATGCCACAAAGAATTAAGGTAGGATTCTTGTAATTTCAAGCTGCGTGGAGATCGCAGGTTGCACAGTAGCTCAGCTGTGCTGTGTAGTTGTTCTCTGCTGCGTGTCAGAAGAGGTACATAAAGCTAGCTCAGTCTTTTTTTTATGTGTTGGGATGCTGAACTGGTTCTGCCTCTTCTGCCATTACTGAGTAGCTCCATCTACCCCTCTTTTCCCTTTCTTCCCTGTAAGGCACAGCTAATGAAATATCGTAGAGCCTGCCTTTCTCCCCCACCCCTTCCTCCTTCCAGTTCTGGGGAGAATTCTTACCTTCAGGCTTTGTGAAGTTATTCCTATGGAAAGGCAAAATATCTTGTCTTTCTGTTATTCACTTTGTTATTGAAATACTAGAAGTTGCTATGGTTAGAGTTCTCAGTATTTCCATTATAAATCTTTTTCATAAACTTCTGAAACTGAGCTCAGCTAGTGTAAAACAAACAAAATCATAAGTGGAGGAGAAACATTTCATGAACATACTCTTCCCTAATTATGAAATAGGATAGGCTTGTCCAGGATTTGCTTATGCAATTGGGTGGGAAACTTGCTGCAGTTAGGTACTGTAAGATTCTTAAACGTTATAGTTTCTAAGAGTTTTATTTTAATTTATTTTGAAAATGAAACTTCAAAGAAAAATGACTTATTTATTGATTATGTTGAAAAAGCTTGTCGGAATCCTATTACTGAAAACAGATAAAGTGGAAATCATTAAAGGGAATCCAGCTGTGACAGCTTAATAGATTAAACTGACTCACTTTCACTTGATTAATTGTCATACTGTCCCTTCAGAGGCATTTACAATATCAACCTGATTACATGTGTTTTTTGTTTTGTTTTGTTTCAGACACTGCCAGTCTGCAAAATGGTGATTCCAAGGATTTTCATTTTCTGTGGGAAATGTGAAGATTGTGAGCTGAAGTAAAACATTGGCAGAAATTTCTTGAGAATTTTGCCTTTTCTTTTTCTCTTTGAAGGATTATGTTTACCACAAATTGATACCACCAAGTGACACTTCTTCAACATAAAGTAATTTTAAAAAACCTAAGAACAAAGCTGTATTTATGCTCAGAGAAAACTGGATTAACAATGAGGCCAAAGACTTTTCCTGCTACGACATATTCCGGAAACAGCAGACAAAGGTTACAAGAGATTCGCGAAGGTTTAAAGCAACCATCCAAATCTTCAGGTCAGGGACTACCGATTGGAGCAGGCAGTGAAACTTCTCTGGACCCTAAGATTTTAATAGGGAAGGATGCTGCAAGGCAGCAGCAGATGAGACAAACACCCAAGTTTGGACCATATCAGAAAGCTCTGCGAGAGATTAGATATTCTTTGCTGCCTTTTGCTAATGAGTCAAGCGCTACAGCTGCTGTTGAAGTAAATAGGCAGATGCTGCAGGAGCTGGTGAATGCAGGTTGCGATCAGGTACGTATGGATTTGAAGAGGGGATTGTCACTGCCTTCAAAATGAGTTTATACTAAGGACTGAGGAAAGGATTTCGTGGAAGTTATCGAGCTTGCTGGTTGACAAAATGCACTGATTATTATGGCAGTCATGTTGCTGTATGACTAGCAGAGTAGGTGGACTTGCTGTTGAGAGACATGCCTAATGCGGGGTTAGTTTGAGTTAAAGACAGTCATGGTAACCTCTAGGATTCTCCTATGATTTCTCCAGTTGATGTGTAAGGCTGAACAGGGTAGCTTGTCTTGTCTCTGTTTTTGGTTTGTTGTTGGTTGTTTTTTTTGTTGGTTGTTTTTTTTTGTTGGTTCCCCCCTCACCCCCTGATACTGGAACAAGACTTAGCTATGAGTATTAGGGTGGAATTTTGGCTAGCACATCTAAGCTCAGTTCACTGTCAGAAGCAACTAGAAAAAAGGATGGAGACAGTACATGCAGTTTGAAGAAGTTCACTTGCTGTTTGACGAGCTGGCAGAACTGGGTGGATGTTCGGCAAGCAGCAGTGGTTAGATGTGCACCTTTTCTTCCTCACCTTCTCTGCTTCTATCAAGAGATGTCAGATAAGGGACTTAGCACAGACGTGCTTGCTTTTGTGATTCTGAGATTGATGCTGGAATGTATTCTTAATTCAAAGACCATTCACCTGGTGTAGAACACAGTCTTTTTGTGTTGAGCTGCGTTTATCTTGCATGTACTTTCAGTGTTGCTATTGACTTTCACCTCTGTCCAGGAATAGTTCAAAATTTTGCCTTTTAGAGATGAAGTGCTGATTTGGGTTCAGATTCTGATTGTTGTAGAAACAACTTTTTCCCTGTGTGATTGAATGGCAGTTGTTGACAAGCTGGAACACTTCCATTCATAGTCCTTGATGTCAGTTGGAGAGGTTTAAAACCAAAGTGCTTTCAGTGGCATCTCCTTGATTTCAAAACTTTACCTCCATTCAGTCACAGCCGAGTGTGAGTCTCTTGACTCTCCTAGACAGTATTACAAATCTGTATAACAAAACTAACACCAGGCATTATTATAAACAATCTGAGTTTCTCTGGACCTCTATAGATATTAATTAGTGCTGTTTCTATTCCAAAGAGTTTATGCTATATGAGATAATCAGAGCTAGAGTAGATTGCAGATCCAATGAGAAGTGCTGCAGTACAACTAAACACTTCCTAGTCCAGTGAACCAGGAAATTGTGCTGAATTGTTGAACTGAAGGAAACGAGGATTTTCTCTGGTCTTAAGCATGCCATGAAAATAACGAGTGTTTTAGAACTGTACCCTCTAAATTTCCTTAACTGTTTAGAATGAGAACACTCCCTGTGCGTATGAGCCAAGGTTAAATGAGCACAGCTGGATTCTGTATTGGAAATGTGCATTTGGTAGGTTACATGGACAAATCGTTCACACACAGAACAGGCTTCTTGGACTGAAATCTTGGAAAGTACTTTTAGCACACTACAGCATGGCAGTGTTAAGCCAATGTATAAAACAGAAATACCTGAGCACCTGTTAAAATGTCTTGGTATTACAGGCAGTCATGCACTGTATGTGTAATGTTTTTAATATCTTCAGCTGTTTTGACTTTAATGTTTGTACAATGGTATTGCTTCTTATAGAGCACTGAGAACAAGCCCAGTTCTGACTCTGATGTGGAGATTTTTGCTACCTCCTTAAATTTGGCTGCACGTTTCTGATTGGTGGTTGTTGATTGGTTGTTTTGGTTTGTGTTTTTGTTTTTTTTTTTTTATTTGCCGTGATCCTTCTATCCTTACATTTAGCTTTTCTCCCTAGCTGTGACTTGTTGCCTGGAGATGGCATTATTTGGTCTCTGCCTTAGCTGTGTTTGGTGTTCACGTGTAAGCATAAGCAGGCTCAGATTTGGCTAGAGTTCAGATAGGGGTTCCAAAACTGGAGCCTTGTGGCTAAAAATGCGGGATTTCCTAACGTGGGTCCAGGCCGTATGAAGGCTGGCTGTCCTGAAGGACTGTAAATGAATGAAGCTTCTTGAGATGGTGTGAATGGTATCTGGCCCTCAGGGTGGCATGGTGTAGGGTGACAAACTTGATTATTACCTCTAGATTTTTGCTTTCCTCCTGGTGCCTGAGCTGTTTTGAATCAAATGCTGAACTGTTTCAAAGCATGACGTGTAGTCCATCAGCCATCCCAAACTACCCTGCCCTGCTTGTGAATCAAAGCCTTTAAATGTCTACTGCATGAACATCATCTGTAGTCCTGTAGGCAGCTGACAGATCTCTGATTTAACAGAGAAGTGAGATCAGCTTCGCTTTCTTTGGGGATGGTTTTATTTACCTTTTAGCCCAATGCTAGTGTGAGCTTGGTAAATGGGCATTGAAGCCCCCTCCCTGGCAGATGTTTAGAGGTTAAGGTTTTCAGTCCATAAATAGCAGATGGTCTACTTGATCCTTCCCCTACAGGAAGCCTGCCGAGTGCAAGATCTTACACCTCCTGGTCCTGCTTCATGGTGCACTAATCAGCTGTTCAGTGGCTGTAGGTGTCCTGAAGTTGGCAGTTTGTCATAAGAAGCTCTAATCGTGAGCATTCTAGGAAGTTGTGAAGAATGAATAGATGACTGTCACGTCATTCAGTTTGGTCCTATGTGAACTCCATCTCAGATTCTTCTTCAGTCTGTTTATTGGACCACAATAAGGATTTTTGGAAGAATGAAGGGGAGCGGTGACAATTAAGAAGGAAGGAGTGTAAATTTTAGAGGCTGGGGAAAGGATACTTCTATTTATTACTCTTATTAGCTCCACCCATCTAGCATAACTGTAGCATGGTCAGATTTTAACAACAACCATTTTACATACTACAAGAGAGGTTGCCTGTTAGGTAACATAAAGGTAGGGTTTGTAGCTCTTTGTTCTGCCTAAGTTACTCTGAATTTTAAGATGAAATTTAAACTGGTTTAATGAAATGAAAAGAAAACATCGTAACATTTTATTACTTTATTCTTGCTCTGTGAAAGACCCACACAGACAGGAAATTGGTTATAGGCTGTTTGATAAACTTAACAAGTATATAAAATGCAGTGTAATTCATGAAGTAAATACAAAATTCTTGTGTCTTTCAGTTACAGTCATCATAGGTGTTACATGTGAAAACAGTTCTTAAAAATTGATTAGGAAGTTGCCAGTGTCCTTTTAAATGACCCATGTTATTTCGCGAAGATTTATTTTCAGCCATTGTGTAGCTTATGATTTTGTAGTGAAATCTGTCCCCCAAAACTTAATGAGTTTGCTGTTGACCTGAAAGAAGCCAGGATTACACAGGGGTTTTTTGTTTGTTTGTTATAAGAGATACAAAGCAAAGTTACACACATAATTAGTCATCGTTCTTCTCAGACAAATGGAGTAAGTTGTCTGTTGTTTGCTTAAGTAATTTTTTCAACAGTAATTATTTAGCAAGCTTCAATCAAAAATAATTAGTGAAGCATAGATTGTTTTGAAACTTGTAGAACATGACTGCAAAAGGCCAGACTTTTTATTGCGAAAGCTTGAAGCCAAAAGCACCACTAATACACTCTTCTTTAGTAAATACAACTCCTTGGGCTTGGAAGTGTAATTTGCAGTCACTGGAGAGGGACCAGGAGCGTGGAGCGTCTGTCCTGCGGGCTGGTAAACCACTGGAAACACCTGGGGCAACTGGATGGAGTTTGGGGTGTGGTGGTAAATGCAGCTGCTGTTGTGGATTGAATTTTTCTAATGAATAGATGCAATTGAGCATATGATCAGTGACATTCCAGCAACCTGAATGAGCTGTACTGTACTTACTGTACTTTCTTAGAGCATAAACAGCCACTGACATTGTAATTTAGAGTGGGCTGCAGCAGTTCTAGATGAACTGTGGAACACTACACACTTGTCGCTTTTTTTTTTCTCCTCAAGCAAACTTCTTTCTTTGATCAAGGGTGTCTTTTCTGAGTGAAAATTTCTGGTCATGGTTGGTTTGGGCAGCTATTTTTAAGAAAAAAAAAAGATGATTTAGGATTTTTTAGAGGCTATGTACCTCCAGTAACATGCATCATGAACTGTACATTGAATAACTATGTAAATATGTGAAGCGAGGAAGTTGTTATGCTTAATTTTTTCCAGAGACTTTTATAAATATGTCTGTAATAAAACATGTACACTCCACCTGTGCCAATATCAGAACATTCTGAAGGAGAAGATCTGTCCTTTCAACACTAATTATAGTGTCTTTCAAGGAACTGGAATGGTGTGTGTGAGTACTGTAATGTATCTAAGAATATCAAGCTAACCATCTTCTCATCTGTGTTACACTGAGTTCATGGAATTCATTTTGTTGAAGTGGGATGATGTTTGGCTTTCTGGTTTGGTTGTGGGTGGGTGGTTTTTTTGGTTTTGTTTTTTTTTTTTTTTTTTAATTATCCCTTCTTGCATTCCAGGATTCTTTTGGTCTCTTCATCATGGATGACATAATTTTTATTTAACCCATTTGGCAAAGATTCTACTCTGATTTGAGAACCACTGCCTGATTTTTGGGAAACTTTGAGAATAGAGAATACAGTATTTATCTCAATTTGAACAAATATTTGCACTCCTTTAAGTGAGGGAAATTCCGTCATGCCAAATAGAGCTTGGGCAGAAAGTCCTTTTTATGTTGTGCGTGTGGAATTAGTATTGTGTTGTTTCTTTTCTATATAGGATTTTAGGTCATGCTTGTTCATATACAATTCATGTGCTATCTAGCAGTGTGTTACTGAGCACGATGACTTTTCATCCTATCATTGGAGCGATGAGAGGAAGCAGATACAATGCAGAGTTTTGTTTTGGTAATTGACAATGCATGGCAATTTGCTCGTAGTAAAATCTCTGTTGTGATGTATTTGTTAAGAGGAAAAAAAATCTAAAAGGACAACTTGCTTTCAAGGTGAAGGGTAGCAAATTTTGTAATAGCCCTAAGCAAATGAGGGAATTAATTCCATAACATTATCCTGTCCTTTGTCAAAAGACTTTGTCTCTACACAATCAAAAGATAAACTTTATCTGTATTAGGAGTTCTGCTTGCTCAGCTATTTACCAAAACCTCCAGGATGAATGCCTTGGTCATCATCTGGGTGTTTTGGGTCCAGGTTGTTTTGTTAATGAAAAATGTCTGAAGAATGAGCTATTACAAGATTATCTAGGTTATTCTGTGGAATATATGTTAAAGGTGGCAAGAGTCATTACAAGCTATGTTGTAGGTCAGAAGGAAATTAGTATTCTTGGGTTACAAGGAGAAAAAGGGGCCTTCAAATGAGGGCACTTGCTGCTGAATGCAGGAGAAGGATTTTATTTTAGCAACTGAAGTGGATTTGATAATTCAGGCCAACAGTCTCTTGGGTGTTCATTTGCCTTCCTCATCTGAAGGTAAGTTGTTCACTCTGTTTTTGCTAGCTGTGTTGAGAGCTTGTTTCATTAACCTTTTTCTATACTTTTTGTTTGTTTGTTTTCTAACATCCCTTTATGGTTTCAACCAACTTCTGAGAAGTTTCCAGTATCATCCAGTGTTCCTTCATCAAGGCATGGAAGGCAATCTCTTTTCCCACTGATAAACCTTTAATTAGCCCTGTAAGTCATTTCAGTTTTTAGCTGCTTCAGAGCAAAAATGAGTCATAGCTTTCTAGGAGCTGAAAGCAAGAGGTGAGGTTGAGCTCTTGTCTGCCAATACCTCTCTCTTCTATCCTATTTCTCTTGTCTCCAGTCTTCCTACGTTGCTCTCACTTCTTGATAACACTATCTTAGTGGTCCTCTGTGTCATATGCAACTCCTGCTATGTATTTGGGATGGTTGAATTTGTTCTGTGTGAGTGTGGCTTAGAGTATGCTTTTGTCCTGCAGAAGAAAGAAAAATATTTTTGTCTTTTCCCTTGCGTTTTCATGGTGGTAGAAATATTCCTTGGCCATAGAAAGTGATTGCATGTGCTCCTTCACATGAGAAGATGTGCCTTCTTGGCAACTGGACAGTAATATGGCACTGAACAAGACTGCTGTATGTTTTAAACTCTGCCCTTTATTCTTTTCAGTCTTTTTTCTTCTTTGGCAAACTATAGAATATGTTGCATCTTGGTAGTAGGATTATATTTGAAATGACAGAGCAGGAATCAGGTGCCAGACTTCAACTGTAGATAAGTGTGAATCTTGAGTTGTGTTAAAGTAATGCTTCCCTATTCCTCATGTCAGATAATCAGTCTAGAAGCGTGGGAGTAAATACAAAAGTCTAAGGTTATATATTGCTGTAACAGGGTGCAGGATTGCATTAGATATTTAAATTGTATTTATTAAAATATAATTGCCAGGAGAAGTTTGAGCTGTGGAATTATTTATTTTTTTAAATAAAAAAGGAAATTGCTTCATCACAGTCACTGAAAATTCTGCATAAGCATTAACTGCAGTCTCTGAATAAAAAAGCCCTTGTGACCAAAAGTTAAGATTGCCATTATTAAAACAGGAAGTTGATATCACAATAGTAGTAGGGTGTAACTGTTCCTTTTGCATTTTTTTTTTGTTATTCTCAGCCTAAATCTCTACTGTTCTTTTCAGCTTGTATCTGAGAGGAACCAGTGTGACTATGCTGAGACTGAAAAATAGCACGTCTGTATGGGGCGGGTGGTGGTTTTTTGGTTGTATTTGTGTGGTGGGTTTTTTTTTTTCCTCAAAAAAAATTTTGAATGATGCTTTTAAAGTTAGAAAGATTTCACTAGACAGATTGGATGCAAGACTTTCGCATGCTACAGTCTTTAGAGGTAATCAAAGATATGCATTTAGAACTCATTTAATTCAACCTAGAAATGCTTTTCTGATAGTTGCTAAACTAAATAAAAGCTTATATTAAAGCTGCTAATTGAATATCAGTAGAATGCAAATAAAAGTCCATGGCCGCTTCTCGTGCGATATACAGGTATGCGTGGAGCATGCTCTTGTTCTGCATTAAAAAAAAATTGTCATCCATGGTGAAGAAACAAAAAAAACCTGCAATGCAAGAAGGGATACCTATATGGCATACTTGTGTGGAGTGATTATTATTATTTTTTTTTCCCCTAAAGCATGGTTGAATATACATAGAGTAATTTACAATGGCAGTCCTTTTTCCTACTATTTTTCTTGCTGTACTCACAGGAAAAAATATTTTGCAGATATTTTGAAATTAGTTGATCAGCAGAACTGAAGCTAAGTTAACAGGAAGAAAAAAACAAAATGGGGAGTTTCTTCTGTACCCTGTGTAGAAATATACTGTCACCAGGTACATGAGCTTATAGTAATTTAAATTACAAGAGTGTAGCCAGGCATTCCATTGCATAATGTATCTGATAAACTGAATGGATCTAAACTACTTTTTCTTCCATTGTATTTATAAAATATAGTTGCCAGATACTGTCATATTTGCCCAAGGGCAGGGTGAAGTTACTGTGACTGCATTTTCTGAAAGCATGGTAGTATTACAGCTGTGTGCCTGTTTTCTGTAAGCATTCAAGGTGCTGGCTGAATTCTTACCAGACCACTGTTGGAAGGAGAAACAGTGACCAGCCAGTCATGCCCAGGAGGTAGGGACAGAGGATCACACCACTGTTCCTCTGAAGGTGAATGATTGTGTGCTGTAAAACACAGCAGAAGTGTGTTTTGGTTGTGAGGTTGATCATGTCCTCTGGAGCGGACCACAGCTTGTTGGTGCTCCCTTGGGCACAGCATTCAAATCCTGCTCAGCAGCTGCTTGTGGAGGTGACGACTCCTATAGAATGTCCGTGTCCCATGTGTCGATAACGTATCCCCCAACCTGCCATAAATCAGGCTCCAGTACATACACTCTTTGTTCCTCGGGACTGGCTGTTCTGTGACTTGCAAATGCATGGATGCAATCTATGTAAAATAGATGAGGAGAGACAAGAAAGAGACCTTCAAGTTGAATTTTCTTGGTGATGGCAGCTGCTGTTTTTCTTGTTTATTGGGTATGTTCATTAATTTCCCAGATTTCCCAGCATTGCCTTTTTTAAAAAAAAAAACAAACAACCAAACAAAAAACCCCAAACAAACAAAACCTCTCTTAATGAACAGCCAGGTAGGCCCAGGTTTTCCTTTATTTGACTTAGGAAAGAATTTTGACTGGATTGCAAGCTGCCTCACTAGGGATACAGCTGCTGGAGAGTTGGTGTTTTACAAACAAGCATTGCTGGAACAAACGCAGTTCACCCTAGTAAGATCAAGGAGGGATGGACACTTTGTCTGTTTGCATAAAGCTAACATGTTTGTGTTAATTTGGGCCTTATTGTTTTATAAGTCATGTGTACAGCATGTGAAATACATTCCACTTTTTTTTCACTCTTTCTGCTTATGTTCCTAACCTGATTGTGAGTGTAGATTAGATCTGGCATTTTTATGTTGCTTGGAGCCGAGGCTTAGAGTGGAAGATGCTGGTCCTTATTTCTAGGTTTTCTTCATTCCCTAGCTTTTTGGAAAAAACCAAAACAAAACAAAAACCAACTTAAAAATGCCTCTGATTACCAAAATAGAGGCTGAAGTTGCCGTGGCATTGTGGTCTTTGGTGTTATCCTACAATAGCAGCAGCAGGCTCGTCTTGTGCAGACTTGAGAGGGATCCCAATGTTCCGTCTTCAGAAGATGCTTAAGTAAAAGCCTGATGAAAGTCACCCAGTCAAACTCTTGCTGTCTGCCTGCTCTACACATCTGCTGCTGGTCACCCAAAATACTGTTGCTGCTGGAATATTTTCAACTTTGTGTTACTTGGCAGCTGGTGTGCCCTGCCTTGATACCATGTGGCTTCTGGTGAGGTGGTTCTGTCAGCTCTGGTCTTGATGGGGTCACCCAGCTATGGTTGCAGCACAGCAAAACTAGTTTTGTTCTAATGGTCTTGTCCTGCCATTTAGACTGTCACTGGCAGTTCACGAGAAACTTCTCGTGTACAAATTGACACATAGAAATTAGATTTCACCCAAGAGATTCATGTGTGCCATATATGTATTATGATGACTGCAGTGGTACCAGCTGTTTGCAAAGAACTTAATCCGTAGGATTTTGTACTGCACTGAAGATTTCTTTTTCAGTCTAAGTAAACAAGATTCTAACATTTGAGGCTGTGTTCTGCTTCCCTGCAGTGTAAGAGATGGATATTTCCCGATGAGAAACTTGTGCTCTTCATTTTAACTGAAGCCAAGCAATTAAAAATACTTCCCCAGGGAGGCGAAGGATGAAGAGAACAGAAAAGGATATAAAAATACTTAAACAAAAAAAAAAAAACAACAAAAAAACCTCTAAACCCAACTTTATAGGTCAGTTAATTTTCAGAAGGCTGAAGCCAAAGAACACTTTGTACCCACAACTTTGTGAATCAGGTAATGGCTCTGGCAGGGACAGCCTGTGAAAATAACTATGTTCTGTGCCTTTAACTTTATCAGTGTATGTGTGCGTATGTGAAACTGTTAACTGCGACACACGTCCTCTTGTACGCATTTAGAGAAAAATAAACGCAATGCAAATGGAAAATTGTTGAGATTTAAATGCAGATTGCTTGAAATGACCAAGCATTTTGCAACTGTTTTCTGTATCCTTCGTTACGCTAATGGGTGATTTGTAAATTACTCATTTCATCCAAAGCATGCAATGATGCAGTGTATTACTTCTCACGTACATAAAATGCTAGAAAGAAGACTGCTGGTACTAAGTGATAATATAGTTGGGTTCTTACCCTTCAAAGAGATTCACTTCAGTAGGACAACTAGCAGTGTAAAATTACTCCAGTGCAAGTCTTTATATGGTTAGGTTTGGATTTTATCCGCAATTTATGAATCCGTTGCATGTGGGCTATTTCAAAACAGAAGAAAATGTCAGGGCAGACTCAGAGATCATCATTGCTGCTCTGCGGCTTCCTTACCTCTCTCTTGTTTTGTTCTTCCACTGTATCAACTCTTAAAATACCTTCAAGGCTATTCAAGTCTATATCTTCATTTACCTGTTGTCCTATTGCATTGGGTTTTTTTGCTTCATTGGTTTGAATGACTAATAGTCACACCTCCTACACGCTTTTCTCCATATGCCTCTGAATACCCCAAATTAATTATTTTTTTATAATTGCAAACTATTAAGAAATAACTTTTATAGACTTGAACCTTATTTTTTAGATTTTATGTGACATCCTGAAGAATTACAGATGCAACTGTCATGTTACTTTGACAGCACACCCCATATATTTTCATTTCTACCTTCTTCCATTTGGTGTCAAGACTCCACAGTCTTAAATTAGCCACCTGTCCTATTCATGCTTTTCATCCAGATTTACCACAGTCACCGTGTTCATTCCACCTTCCTACCAGATATCAACCTGATAAAGATGCATAAAATCTAATTTAATCAATGTAACTGGAACCTTGGAAGTACTAGTATGTGCAAGGTATCCTGATTTACAAAACAAAACAAAAAAATCTTTGGCTGTCCCAACTAAAAGTATATAAAGTTGTGGTCATGTGACGGCGATCTTTGAACCAAGACAAATGCACTCCATGTTGGGCTATTTTTGTCCTGGCTCCAAATGAGTGCTGGATAATTTTCTCTGGAGATGTGCATTCCACCTAGCTGGAGCCTGTTTTTTTGATTGTTGTGCAGAGTTTCTTGATTGTGCTTTTAGATGATCCCTCAATTGCTTGTGAAATGTGTGCTGCGCAGACATGGTAGCAACCAGCTGGCTGTGTGCTGGAGGAGGGTGGAATAATTCTTTTTCTTTCAAGTGCTCCAGCGGTTCCTATGCTGGAAACTCAGGTCCATCTTGTTCCTGTAATCATTTCTTGCACCTTGACCATCCCTTTTGAAGGTGTTTTATGAAGAACTTGTGAAACATGTGGTGTTGCAGTCCTGCAGATGGTGGAGAGAAGGTGTTGGTGTAGTGTTCAATGGTGCAAACTGAAGATGTAGAGCCTAGGAGTTTACAAGCGGGCAAAGTCATCAATGTTTGCCAGGGCACGAGGTGAGCTTGCTCCTTATACTACAAAAGCAGGACCTCACTGGGAAGTGCCAACAAATTCAAAAGCAAGCCACAAGAATTTTCATTTGCGTTGATGTGCCTCCCCCCACCCTCCATCTCTCTGTTTACCAAGAAGTGAACCTTCAGGGCTTTTACCCACATGAAAGTAAGCTAGAAAAAGTATTTTTCAGTACTACTTTGGTGCTGTAAAACCTTCTGTAACAAATCAGTTCCACTTTTCCAGGAACTTCCCTGTGGTTTCTAAGTGTTAGAAACTGCTGGAGGTTGAGAACTTGCTGTTGCAGGCCCTGCTCTACACTTATGCAGAAGTGGGTGCTCAGATTTACTGCCAGGGAGAAGCTGTTGGGTCCTGAGCCTGCAACATCTCTGCTCAGGAGGCAAAGGAGAGTCTGAGCTGCAGCACAATCGGTGGCAGAGCTCCAGTGTTGGAGGCAGAGTTACCTTCTCCCAGATTCTTGGGAAGGTCAGAACGTCCTGCTATGTGTTCAGCATCTCCAGAAACGCTATTTTGGGCAAATAGCAGCGTTGTGTGTTTAAAGAGGATTCACTGGGTTTTTTTTGCAAAGAACCATTTTCTTCCTCTTGCCTCATGGAGGAGGGTTTGTGCTCCCAAGTTCACCACTGTACACTGGAGTTTTAACTCTGTCATCACCTGCCCTACGTGGGCCAAACAACAGCAGCCGTAGCATTAGCACAGTATCTAGGGGAGGCCAGTTATCTTACTTTCAGCTGTGCATAAAACTTCCTTCTATTCCTCTCTCCCATTACCTTGTGCTGGGCAATGGTCATATTTCTAGTCAAAACTCTGAGTCAAACTAGCAGGGCACCATCAACTCTCCTTGCACACAGTTTTGAATCCTTGAATTTGGGGAAAGCCCTGCCACTACACCACAGTTCTGGTTTGTTTTGCCACTTTCACGTACTAGTTTTGTGGTTTCCCAGTCTGGGAAGAGGCTCAATGGAATTAATTTTCACTTCCCCCCTCCCCTCTGTTTTTTTTTTTTGTTTTTTTTTTTTTTACCCTCAGATTATGGCAGTTGATGGATAGAGGAGGTATTACTGCTGAGGTTTAAACTCTGACAGGAAAGTGATAACTGAAAATCATGAGGGCAGGATGAAGCCGCTGCTAAAAAGCTGGAACTGGATGTGTGAGTAAAGAGGATGAAGTTTGGCATTTACTTGGGGAGGAGGGCAGTCAGGTCACAGTGCTGGTAGTGCTGAGTTCGGCCACTAGTAGCAAACTAGTTGTTTTAATTGAAGGAAATTAGTGGTTATGAAGTATCTGCCTTGAAAATTGGACGTATTTTTTGAGGATGAAAAACTTAATCGTGTGCACCGAAGTGCTGTTCTGGCCTCTCGGCCCTCAAGCTGCCTGTGTGACCAAAGCCAGCATGTGTTCAGCGAGTGCCCGTGCTTGAGCGTTAGGGAAGTCCTTTTCTTTAGCTCAGCAGCGTGGAAGAAACAGCAGCCTGAGCTGGAGCTGCTCGCTGCACCCCAGGGAAAGCAGCGCGGGGTTCCCAGCGGAGCTCCACAGCAGTGAGAGACTGCTGCTTGCTGGCAGGCACTGCAGAGGAGGAGAGGCGTCTTCCCCACCTTCCAAGCCTGTTGAATTTAAAAGTTCCAGGTTGCCTTGCTTTCTTCCTCCGCCCTTCTCTCTTTTCAGTGTTTTTGATGTGCTTGCTGTCTAAAGTCATGCTTAACCCTCATCCTGCCCACATGCTCTGTTCACAAGGCTTAATTGCTTTTATACTTGTAGGTAACACCCTCTATTCTAAATGCCTGGCTTTTATACTTACTGCATTGACTGTTCTTGCTTTTGGGAAAATAAAGGATTTACTTTTCATGTAAAAATAGCTTTATTATTTCCATACGCGAGTAGTGATCAGGGCGGGCATATTTCCAGGTCAGCCTGGAGATGGGATTGGATAGTGAAACCCTCTGTTCCAAAAATGGGCTGGAACTGGCAACAGTTCTTGATGGGCTGAGCAAAGCAACTGGCTTGGACAGAAGTGGGATAGTGGGATCCTTTTTTTGGGTGCTCATGCAACATGCTGGTATTCTTCTGCTATGGAGGGGGGCCAGGCACTGACAAAATGAGGACTTTAGTCTTTTAAGTGCTTAGGTTAGTTCTACAGCTTTCTCATAATCGTATTATTTTGATAATTGTAGGCATGGATTTTGAATAAAAGATCGCAAAGGAAAGTTTGTTAGGGCACAGTCTATAACCACAAGTGCTCAGAGTATCTGAGTGGAAGGGATGTTTGCAGGAGCAGACTTCACAAGATCATGCTCAGTTGGATACTAAGTAAATAAACAGTAAATGTGCAAATCTTGGATAATGTTGCTCTATGCTTGTTTAGATAGTCCAGCTGTACTTTGCATTTTGTTCTCTGTGGTAGCTGTCTTGTGAATCTTCTGGCCCATTGCCATGTATTTCTAGATTTATATGAACATGATGTGGACCTTTTTCATCTTCGTATTTTGCTAGTTTGTATTTTTACTTCCTTCAGGCATATTTTAGAGTTCTTTTTAAGGCTTTTAAAAACTAGTCAGCATGAATTTTCACTTCATCTTCACAAAAGTCACTACAGAAAAAGCACAGAAGGGGAATTACAGGCAACATTAGAAATGTTCCTTCAGAACAGAAAAGCAGATTTAACATGAATTAAAAACTCAGCTCTGTTTCAGAGTTGCAAAAGCTCTTTTATTCACCAGAGGACTGTTAAAGCTAGTCATTTTTGGCATAGTATCGGTCAGGGAAGCGTGACAAAGTGCAGTGGAATGCGCTGAGCTGCGATCCAGCTTGTAGTGGTGTATGACTTTAGTGTGTGGAGTATTGCAGGAAGCGCTGAGGGGGTGGGGAGGCCTTTTCATTTCATCAGCTACTGAGTAACAGTGGTGTTCTTCCTCAGACCCCACCTGCAACAACAGAGGGTCTCTTGGATGCTTGTGTCAGAAGACAAAAACATGAAAAGCCTGCACAATCTAAGTTTCTGGTAGAATTTGGCTCTGTTCTCGGAACACTGCTGTGCAGTGAGATGGGAAGATTGGGAACAGTAATGTGTTTGGGACTGCAGATCAACTCTGCATATCTAGACTGGGACCGTATCCCCAGACTCACCGTACTGGAAGGTGAAGATTCTTGGGCTGAAATTCTGTCCTCATTGAAATCAGCAGTAAAATTCCTATTGATTTCATTAGGCCAGAGCTTTGCTGCTTAGTTTGAGCAGTAAAGGAGTCGTCCTGTTCCACCAGCACACACGGGTGCTAAGTCCATTTAATTAGACTTAGGTTTTGGCACAGGTTTTGGCCTTAAATGGAAGTCTGTGCCAATTCATTTAATATCAGTAGCTTGGATTTCAGATTACATGGGTGGTTAAACTCAGCTATATATAATACTTAATAACTAGCTAAGGTATTCCTGTAACTTGAGACATATCTGGTATTTTCCTTCTTTCTTCTCCAAATTATTATGTTGGTGTCCACAGAGTTTTCCAAGCACTTGTAATGATGTTTTAAGAAAACACGATGGTAGCTTTCCTGGCAGAACAGGATCTTTGGTCTATGACCTGCGTGTCAGAAATTGTGAAAAGCTTGGTGTGGTATGGATCGTGTTACCAGTTTAAATTGCTAACAGGAGTTTTGCTGTTCACCTTGAGTTTCACGTTTGCATTGCTCTATTACAGCGATAATCAAATACAAAGCCACTGTTAAGTTGGCGTTGCAGTAAAGCTGTGTGGTGCAACATCATTGCAGAACGTAAGGTCTCTACCCAGAAGGTACTACAACCTGAATTGATGTTTCTAGAATCAGGATGTAGGAAGGTTGCAACACAGAGAAGATAAAAGAATAATGATATTTAATGTTTTTATTGTTTGCATAGATATCTCTGTCATTCGTACTGTCTGCTTATTAATGCTCTCCAAGAGGAGAGCTTGAGGTTTTGTTGAAAATGTGGGTAAATGTTCAGCACAGGAGTAAATGAATAGTCAGCTGATGGGATGTCCCAGCCCACACACTTCAGGTTAGAAAGAATGCAGAAGTTGCCTGGCAGATAGATTGCTTAGATGGGAGCACTGTAATACTCATTGAAAGCTGATTTGGCATTGTGGATGTAGAACCTACTTAAGATGTAGGCTGTCAGATTGTTACAGGTTACAGTACTTCTACTCTAGATTCTTAGCTCTGCCCTTTTACAGAGACAAGCTGAAAACTGAGTATTAAAATTGATATACAAGAATCATTATAGTCATTCAAGTAATGGGCTGCATATGGAACTACTGCGACTGTATTACTGTTTTCTTTGCATGGCAGTACTTCAGATAGTTCCAACATCTTGGATATTGCATGTTCTGGAATATAAATCCTCCAAATTTCAGTTGTGGAAAAAAATTGCCTAAATTCAGATTTTCACACATACTTCTATACGTGTGTGTATATATATACACATGCTGCTAAGCTTCCTTATCATTGGCCTCTGTAGTTAGTTTCTGAACATGGTGGCAGATGCTGAGAAGGTTGATTAAAAATAATTAATCATAATGTCAGCAATTTTAAGAGCTGATGAATGCCTTGGAGAAAAGGAATAGGGAGTTGTAATGCTTGTTAGAGGAAGTGAATGTTGACCTTGGAAGCAGAGTTTCTTCTTGAACACTGCTGTTCAGGAATCATTGCATTTGTAATTCTGTGTCTCACAGCATTATTCACGGCGGTGTGCACACAGACAGGAGCCTAAGTAAGATGCACACACAGTAGAAGAGAGGAAAGAGCATTTCTTTGGAGCTATAGAAATTAGTGGAAGACCACCTCTCAGAGTTTACTGGTGTAGTGTGAACTCGTTAGTCAAAATCCAGAAACCATTTCCATGTATCATTACCATGGAGGCTTAGCTTTGTTTCGGCATTGTCATGCTCAAAGCGTATGACTGCAGATCTTCTCATGAACCTGCAGTGCAGTGTGATGCAGTGACACCTGTTTAACACTACTTGGCAACATGCACACAGGTTAGAAACCAGTAGGAGTACTGCCTCCACCCAGTTCTCGTGGGGGAAATTTAGGAACTTGGAACTTGATTGCCTAACCAGACACGTCCTTACCTTTGGCAGCTTTGTTGAACAGGTGCATAGAAACTATATTTTTTTACTTCATCCAGAAACTGAGATGTTCACCAGTGCACTACTGCATATTGTTGAGTCTTAGTTTCTGGGGTTCTGTGTTATGAAGCCTTCCTTCCATGCCATGTAGTGCTGTGCTTGCTACTGCTAGTGTTATCCAGCAATCTGGCCATCAAAGCACTGGCCAGATTTCATTCTGCATCTGAAATATTCAAGAGGAATTTTGCCCACCGTGATTTTGCTGTAGACTTCAATTTTAAGAATATATTTTCTCAAAGAAGAAAAGTGATTACATGTCATTACCAGTTTCTTAATGTTTTGCAACCTTAAAGATCTCAGAAGAAATATTGCTGTCACTGAGTATTATTCATGCAACTGAGCATGTGCTGTAATAACAACAACAACAATAATAATAATAAAGCCTGAAAAACAATTGCCATTTGTTCCCCTATCAAGTGACATGGGTTAAGAGTTCTGGAAAACAGTCTCCTAAAAGTTTGAGTAAAGGCTTGAAGGAGGGAGGTGAGGAACGTTGGTCCGCTGCCAAGATTACTGGGAACTAGTAAGCAAATGTGCCAACACTGGGTGACTTGGTCAAGGGAATGGTTTCTTCCTCTGCCTGAGCCTTCTCAAGCCTCCTCCTCAGGCTTCAACTGTGAATGAAGTATGAGGGGAATCATGTCCTCTGCTCCACTTTCTCCCTCTCCTTTGTTCCAGTCTAATCAAGTTCAGGCTTCTTTAGAGTTCAAAATACTGTATTTTCCTAAGAAATAGAGTTGTTATGGAATAGGTCCAATATCTTCTAGAGTCGGTATTACGGGGTTTTTATTGGCTTGATACAGTGAGATATTTTTTTCTTCTTCCTCCTGTGGTTTAAAATTACTTGTCTAACATGTTGATTTATAGCCTGTCATGTAAGACTGTTTCCCCTTGGCTATATCTTTTTAAGATGATCAGATGTATTTCTGAAAAATGTCCTGTTGCTACCTTGAAATATTAGGTGATAACTGCACAAGTAAGAGGGGGATTAGCTTGTTAAACCTAATACGACACCAGCACACAAAATACTGCAATTAAAAACTTTCTTAAGGCAGCATAGAGGGGAAAAAAAAAAGACAAAACTTTATGGTCTGAGATATCACAAGCATATTCCATTCACCTGGAAAGTGTGTAGGTTGGTGAGAAGGAAGGAGAGGAGACTCCTGGACTGGGGCTTCAGGAGAGCAGGTTCCAGTGGTTCTTGCAAGAGCCACCCATCTTCCCACACCTCTTCCCGGTTCATTCCTGCAAGCCGTGCCAGCACAGTGTTTGTGGAGCTGAGCGGTGACTGATCAGGGAACTGATCCAGGTTAAAAATAACTTTTGGGGGTGGTGGGAGGGACACAAGCACAATTGAGGGGTATGGCAGGGGGCACAGAAAGGAGCAGAGAAGTTGAGAGTGGTGGCAGCTGCTTTGGCTGGCAACCATCATCAGAGGAAATGCCGGGAGAAAGCTCAGCCTGTGCTCGCGTGCTCTTCTCCTCCCAGCTGTGCTCCAGAGACCGCCATCTGCTCAGTGCTGTCTCTTCTTACTCCTCCTCTCACCCAGGTCTTGCTGCCCCAGTGAGCTGCTTCTGGAGTTAACCCTAGCTCGCTTGGGTGAAAATGAGCTGAGTTAGCTTCAACAGCTAAATCACACGTCTGTGCGAACTCAGCTGTCTCTGGCAGCGAGCAGACCACAGTGTGGTCAGGCAAGAGAGAAGCAAGTGATACCTTGGGCGCAGGGGGCAGTGACAGGCAGCCAGGGACAAGGTGGGAGTAGTTTTTTGCTGACACACTTGCAGCTGGAATACGAAGTTGTGAATGCTGAATGTAGTGGTATGGTCATTTTTCTCGTTGCTGCGACTGATTTCATTGGTGGCTAATGGCAGGTTCACGAGGCGATACCAGTGTTAAGGGAATGCCATTGAGGAGCATCTTGCAAGAGGATTTATTTTCTTACAACCACCTAAAATACATATCATAGCCTTTGCACATAAATGGAGCGAAGCGAGAAAGATTCTTCTTCAGTCCTGTGTGTCTTGACAATTAAAGTGTGCCACTTGGCCAGCAGCCAACAGAAATAATGTCAAGGTGAACTGAGTAAAGATACTGCTGAGGAAATACCAGATTAAAAAAAAGGACAATTTGAGAGGTATTGTGGAAACCTAGAAATAAATGGTTTTATACTTTCAAAAGATACTTCTGAAAAGAATTAAGCAATAAGAGCAAAGCTGAACAACTGTATTCCTTTCAGGTGTTCTATTCAATATTATCTAATATTTCTCCTCTACTCTTCTATGTTTAACTGGACTTGGATGTCTGCTTACAAGGTTAATCTAGGATATCAATCAAAGTGTGTATTACCAGCTGGCTTTATTTCTATCTATTTATTTATTTTCACACTGAGCATGTGAAGCATTACCCTGGAGCAGAAGCAGTCTTTCATTTTCTTCCTGCCCTTGGTCAGTTTTGGGGACCCCGGTGGGCATTTCTCCCTCCCCCTAGTAGCTCCCGAGCTGAGGAAGATGCAGCTGCTCTCTTGGGGGAATTGTTTGCATCTCTGCGGAATCTTGTCCCGGTCAGCTATGTGCTAAGAATGTGAATAATTTTGCTGCGGCTGCTTTACATGTAAAAAGCCTGACCTTAAGATATTTTATCCAGCTGGATTTTTTTCTTTCTCTTTTTCTCTTTTGCCTCTAGCAGTGGTAGAGTTGAGAGTTTTATCTTGCAACTGCAGAAAGCTGCAGTGACTAGCAGTCATATAAAGCATTTAGTACAACGGGGTATTTTTGTAGTCTTAAAAATCATTAAGTGGCAGTCAGTGGTGTTTAGCAGTTCTTACTTTTGGACCTGTAGTTTCACATGTGTATTTGATAGAGTTAATGAAACTAAGCGCTGCATGGAGACTTCTAGAAAGTGTCTAACGAGATCCCTAATGCTGCAGAGTTTTTAGTATATTGTATTAAAAGGTTGAACATGTTGATTTTAAAGTGTTAAAAGCTGAGTGCCTTTTTCATATTTTTGAATGAATATTTTTAAAAGATAGCATTACAACAATTAATAACTAAAATTCAAAAATGCCAACAAATTTTAAAAGAATAATATTGTATGTAAAAGTTCTACATCTTCCTACTTGTTGAACAATAAATATGCAAAGTTGTCTTGCCCAACACATTTGCGTTCTGCATGTGTGTATGTATCTGTACCGAAAATATTAGGAATCTCAAGATAAAAGCCAGATGTTTCTTCAGTCATGTGGGACGTGCTGTGTTGGGCTGTGTGGCTGAGAGAGAAGTAGCCTTCATTTGTCTCACAATGGAGCTGTGTTTCTGGGTTTTATGTTTTTTTTTTTTTTTCTTTATGACTGTGCATTACTGCTTGATGTAGTTTGGGGTCCTGTTGTGGTATAAATCCTCAAAGGAGAGAACAGTTCAGTGGTAATGCATTCCAAGCAGATATCCTGGAGATTTTATAGTTCTATTAAAGTATTCCCGAGAGAAAAATTAAGGAGAACAAAACTCTCCTAAACTTCTGAAGGCTGTATCAGGAATACGCTTGAACCTTGTTTGGAAAATTATGTTAGTATTTGAGCTTGAATATGAATAGATGACTTAATTTTACTGTCTTTACTTGAATTTTTCTTGCCTTGAAGGAAAGGTTTTAAAACACTTGAAAATTCTAGTCGTTTAAAACTGAAAAAAAAACCCCTCATATAAACTTAAAAGAAAAGGAGGGGAGAGGAATATCACTCATTAAATGTTAAAATCTTATATTAAAATGAATACGTGTGCCTTAATTAGACAGCACTCAGTAGAAATGACAGAGGCACCATTAACAGGGATAGATGCAAAATTCAATTTGTAGTATTGGGTATGGAGAAATGCAAAAACCAGTACTGAAGCATTGCAAATTTGCAGCACTGTGTGACTTTCTTGAGGAACTCTGGCAGCACAAAACTCTCTTCCAGTCTTTGACACAATTCTTTTCTGTGCTTTGGGGCTTTATTCCTGGACAACAAACCTCATAACTCATCCTGCCGAATCTGAATACCCAGTTTACAAGTTCCTTGTATCCAGTTTGACTAAAAAATAATTTGCAAGCTCTTTTATGCATAACTCAATATGTAGGTATCTTTATAGTAGGAAGAGCAACGGAAGGCACTCCTCTTAGTGTCTGTGGCCACTGAAAAGAAATACTTTGAAACACAAATAGCATTATTGTAAGTGTAATGCCAGCCAAAAGCACTTTCAGCTAATGCTTGAGCAACAAAATTAGCAAACACATCACTTGCTGCTAATGAAGAGGAATAAGCTCATCATGAAAACTTCACTGAACTGCTATTCTATCCGGCTTGATTTACTTGCTCTGATAGAGTAAGAAACTGCTGTCTCAAAAAAAAAAAAAAAAAAAAAAAAAAAAAAAAAAAAAAAAAAAAAAAAAAA
>WHYT01017378.1:68999-124284 GCA_009806455.1 Tetrax tetrax | reverse complement strand
AAAAAAAAAAAAAAAAAAAAAAAAAAAAAAAAGGAAAGAAAGAAAAAGGCAGAAGGATGTGGGCTCTAGTAGGAAGGAGTCACACTATCATTCTGACAGCTCAGTATGTCAAAAGTGGGTCTGGAAGAGAGCAAGGATGGCCTGCTGCTGCTCTTGCAGCAAATGTACCCTGGTTACTAGTAAGTGTAAAATACTAAGACCACAAAACATCCCCCCTGAGAGAAAGAACCTCAAAAAACCCAACTCCAAGAGATTACTTAAAAGAGTCTATATAGTGTTTTTTAAATGGCAGCTGGCCTTTGCACAGCAAGGTGTTGCTTTTGCTGGAACTGCTATCTTAGTATATTTAGTCATTTAAGATGCATTGTGTGAGGAGTAGATTGGGTTTTGGTTTTATTTTTTAAGATTGCATGCGGTGAGTGTAGGGACACTCACTTGAACCCCCAGAGTGTAGAGCAGCAGATGCCATTTTTTGTTCATGGCTGGATTTTGGGCGTGAGGATCCCAGTACACAAGTGGAAATGAAGCTATACTGGAGTGCCTTTCTTAAAACAGCAGTGCTGTTCTGCAGTGTGCTGCACCCTTCCCTCTAGGCTGACTCCAATTCTGCCTCAGCTTTGAAGGTGCCTTCTGTGTGTCTGAGTTTGTGACATGTTAGTGACATCAATAAATTCCTGAAGGCAACTTGCTAAGATTTTTTTTCACCCAGGGACTCGTATTGGTTCTTTGCTGGGTGCTGCAATGTTTATTAATATTCTCAAATTGGCCTTTAATACTTACATTGATATTAATGTCAGCACTGTTGGCCAAATTTGCGTGTTTCATTAGGCTGAGCCAAACGAGCAGAAATGGAGTAAGGAGGAGTTAGTCTGGCTGAAGTCTGCCCATTCTCTTGAGTGGGAAAACTTTCTGAATGCATTGGTGAGATGCGCGGCACCTCTCCTGCTTTCTTGATGGTTTCAGTACACCTTACGAAGAAGTTATAGGAAAACACTTCTTGTTCTTCCTGTCTTTCCAAGCTGAATTCTGTCTTTAAATTGAGTTTCTGGATTCATTATTGTTTTCTGGCTTAATCTTACCAATCCAGAGGAAGATTTCAAGCCAAGTGGCGACTGAAAGTTCTTGCCCAATGTGTATCTTCATCCTAGTTATAAAGGCTGTAACGTCTGATATTGTCTGCTAATAGCTTTTGGCAACCCTGCTACTTAGTGCTGCTGCTGAAAGGATTAGTTGCTCTTTGCATCAACTCAACTGCTTTACTGTTAGGATAAAGAAAGTAGAAGACAGGGAGATGAGAAGTGCTACATTCAAGACTTCAGCAACCTGAATCAAAACACAGAGGCTGGTAACAAGCTCTCAACTGGCTTGGACTTCTCTGCCCTATACAAAGGATTTGATTTGGGGTACCAGATGGATAACTCTTGTTTGGCTTAGTACGAAGACTGGATGGCATGTTTGGTTACACCTCTAGTTACTAAAAAATCTGAACAGGAATGTGGAAGGGGTTTTCAGTGAACATCACAGGAAGATGATGATGCTTCTTGGTTTGGGACAACTCATTTGCTTATACTTGAATTTGTTTTCTAATTGCCCTCTGTTTCCTTCTCTTCAAAGTTCAGAAGCTATTGTAGGATGTTACGTTACCTTTGTAATATTAAAAGTATTGATTAATAGTGCCGTGGCGTGGCTTGGCTTAACTCGTGAGAACAGGAGAAACTCTTAAGCTTTGCTGGTTAATGCAGGACATGTAGCAGAGGCACGGTGTGACAGAGTGCAGATCACCGCAGTGGCTGCCAGTCAGGAGGGACAGGAGTGAACTGGAGTCAAGGCTGAACCTGCTACGGACTGTGTCCAGAGGGTGGGAAGTTCCCTGTTCCTGGAATCGGGGAAGTAGGACAGCACCTTTGGGAAGGAGCTGTATACACACTTGCATGTGTGCGCATGTGCGTTCACACATGCAGGAAGTAAGCAAAGCTCTTCCATGTTGCTCTGTAACTTAAAACTGACAATGGAGTAATTTATAAATGCTGTTTATATAACATGATTTTGCCTCAATGTAAGATTTCTGAATTAGCATGTAATAGTGCTCCTGGTTTGCGTTCCCTCTGCTTTAGTACTCTAGAGCTGAGGAAAGATGAGGAGAGATTTGTACAACTTTCTGTCTGTTGTTGCACCCACTATGGGTCAATTGGTTAGACTGAACTCTAAATAATTTAAATAGCTGTCTAATGAGCAGACTTAGAGTAATGAGGAACAGTTATGGCTGTATATATACAATTGTGTGTTCTGTTTTGAATTAGAAATCCTTTTTAGAATAGGACTCTTCCTTTGTGTTTGTGTAGAGTTTGTGTTTGTGGTGCAGAAGGCTTTGGGTGCCATCACAGTAGAAAGGATTTTATGCAGCCAGGAGATACCTTGAGCAGTGAAGACATACGAATACAAACTTTCCCCTCTCCTTTATTTTACCATTAATACAAACGTGGCCTGTGAAATGTGGTATATAGATAATCCTGGAGTACTATGTGTGTTCAAAACTGAATGCTCTGAGTTGACGCTCCTTGCACCTCTCTTCTGATGTGGGACCTGAAGCAAAGTGTGTACTTTCCAGAATAGGAACTTTCTATACTTGGGGAGATATTACTGCTGCTTATTACTGTTGGCCAAGTTTGATTGCTAAATCAGGAGGCTGTGCTCCTTCAGAAACTGGAGAAAGAGTGGGTGCCTTCAGAAAGCGGTGTTAGAGCCTCTGAGGTAGGCAGCAAGTCACTGTGTATCTTGGGTGCTAATGGTGTCGCTGTCTCCACCAAATATCTAGGGAAACTAGGCTTCTACCACCAGCTCTTGAGCCATGAATGTGCTTTTCCAAGGGCAGCAGGGGAATAGGGAGCAGAACAGGCTCTTTGTCACTGCCCCTCAGGTCTGTCCACTAAGGTGCCTCTGTGATGGGGCTCCATGTACTTGGCTCCCCTTCCTCTCATGTCTGCGTCCAAGTTGGGACAGAGCAGCTCGGCTCTGTTCTTGCTTGCCAGCCAGCTTGGAAGAAAGGGTAAAAAAAGTGCTATTCATGGCCAGTTTTGATTATTCTCACTCCTTTTTCACTAGTGTTGTTAATGCCGTGGCCCCTCTGTTTTCTTGCCTTTTTGTAATTGTTCTTTCATAGCACTTGAGCTTCATGCAGAGTGCATGCTCCCCGGGGCAGGACCTCTTTCAGCGTCTTGTAGGCCTTCCCGTTTCCAAATCCTTTCCAGAGTGCCTGACATGCTTCCAGAAATGCTATAATAAATGTATATATAAATATATAATGAAATTCCTTGTCTTTTCTGATTGGTGACACAAATAAGAGCCTTATTGCTTCATGAGAGAAGATGTCATGTCTTTTTTTAATACATTGCTTTCAAAGCGCTCACAGGCTTACCTGAAATTAGATTAAGTTCAACAAAATCACATACACAGCTATGTACACATTATACAATATATTCACGTGTGTCTGTACATATACACACATACTCTCTGGAACATAACAGGAATTGTCTGTGAAATATTCTGACTGAATTTGAAAATTGACATTGCAGTGCATGTATGTTTTTTCTTTAAACAGATTGCATCTCTTGAACAGTTCAGCAGAGCTTCTTGAAGTGTTTACATACGCACTCTTTGTCTGGTGATGCCTTGCTATAAATACTCCATTCATTTTACAAGAATTTGTTTGGAAAAATGTCGAGCAGCCATGCTTGGTGTATTTCCAAATGTCTTAACTTTGGGACCTTGGATTGGCTTATAGCCTGAAGTTCATATCTCTCCTTTTAATGCAAAGAGCCATATTTGAAGAACTCGTGGAACGCAAGAACTGTAGTGTAAAATGGCAGGCGTCCTCTGTGAAACACCCATGGCCAAACACAATGTGTCTTACAAGGAGCTGCAGTGGCGGAATGTACTAGATGAGTTCAGTTAAAAAAAAAAAAAAACAAAACAAAACAAAACAAACAAAAAAAAAAAAGAAGTTATATGCTGCTAATTGATAGAAATTACATAGTGTTAAAACAAGTATTTTGATGTAACTGGTACCTTTCGAGACACCTGTGAAGGGGATTGTTTCCAGCGATTGTATCACTTTGTGTTCGCTCTAGGGCTAGTAAAATACAAAAACTAGCGTGATAAATTTCAAATGTTGGTTTCATTTACCTGATTAATTGCTTGTTTTTTAGTTTTACAGTGCTGTTTTAAATCTGAAAATATACTGGAAACCTTTTGAACAGCTATAATATTGATCAGCAAAAGGTGCTTCTCAATCTCTAATTACTTTTGGTTTATTTTGCCTCATGGAGGCATAGCCAGAGGAAATGTGCTGTATCCCGTGGCTTTGAGGATTAAGGTAATCTTATGTCAGCGTTGGTTTGTGGTGGTAGCAGTACAAGTGTTTCTATCCTGGAACCCAGGAGAATTGACACTGTAGCACTCCAGCTTTTTTTTTTTTTTTTTTTTTTTTTTTTTTTTTTTTTTTTGCTACTACTCCAAGTTGAATATTTTGGGCTGGACTTAATTACTTTAGTAATAAATTGTCATACTGCCATAAACACAACAATAGCAGGACCCCGTTGTACTGGATGCTGCACAAATGCAGAGTAGTAAATAAGCCTGCCTGCTGCAGGTGACTGTCTAAACCAAGACTAACACAGTTTGAAGGCAAGCAGAATGAACAGTGACGTAGCAGTGAATGTCGTGCTAGTTTTTTTTGTTGGTTTTTGTGATGGGACATCTATCAGGGCATTGCCTCATTTCCAAAATCCTCCTTCTATCTTTTGGGCATACTCCCTTTGTTAGTTCTTCAAATATCAAATAACATTAAAATGTTATATAAAAACCTTCTCATTGAAGTTGTTCCTTACCTGTAATTCCCCATTCTTAATTTACAGTTCAGTTGGTTTTTTTCATATGTTGATGTGATTTAACTTAGTGAATCTTACATTTCATCATCTATCCATATTCTTTTTTCTGTCTGCCCCAGCTTTATGTACTACAGAGTGTCCATTCTGCATACTTCTTCCATAAACCATACTTGGTTTTTGTTGTTGTGTTTTGGTTTTGTTCTTTTTTTTAAAAAAAAGCACTCTGACAATATGAAATAGGAACGCACAGTCGGTGCAAAGCAGGGCTGGAGCATCTGACCAAAGTAATGGATTACCTTAAGTGCTGGAGTGGTACCAGAACTGAAAAGAAATCCAGGACCACAAAGGGTAGAAATACTGCTAGCAAGGACTAAAACCTAGGATTAAGGCTCCAAACTCAAACTTCCTCTTCTGAAATCAACAAAGAAAAGGAATGGCTTTACTGCAAGGATAACTTTTCCACCGTTGTTTGCACATCATCAAGAACAGTGTGTGCAGCTGTTATCAAAACCATGTCCCATGTCTCTTTCGATACAGAGGTGGGCTACCATAGCAATAAAGAGAATGAAGAGCCTGTTTCACAAGAGAAAACTAAAAGAGTGTGGTTTGTTTAGTCCAGGAGGTCAAACTGCAAGGATGCCTTAGATTGAAGGGAGCTCACTCTCCCTAGATAACAGCAGGGCTGCTTGAGGTTAAAAGACAATCGAAACTAAAGGCAGAGCGAATAAACTGACACTGCATAGTTTAGGCTGAAAGTAAGAGGGAGATTTATCACCGTCAAAGCAGTATAGCTTTGGAGGAGCTTTGTAACAGGAGCAGTGGGGACAGAAAACTCTTAACTAGCCACGGGGATGATCTCCATTAGTTTCTGAATGGGTTATGTGGTTTATGAATGCACTAAGTGATCCTGTGGCAAACAAGTGGGTGCTCTTGTGTCCATTGGGTCTCTGCCAGTGCTTATTTCCTTCTGCTTTTTTGATACACTGAAACTGAAGAGCGCTAATGATGCTCAGGATAGCTTCTTAATTATGTGGCTAGAATATTTTAATCAGAGTTATTATAGTTAGGCATGGCAATTTGTGGGCAAGATTTAGCCCCTGGTGTTAGCAACCTGAAAATAGGCAAAACAAAGTAGAGTGCAAAATTGGATGAAGTGTCCAACTAGAGAATAAGTACAGGTAGAGAATATTACAAAATAAGACTCTCTGTTCTGTGGGGCTGCAACAATCCTGACAGAGCATATTGTACACATTGTTTCCTGAATTTCTTAGGTTTTGCATGTTTAAAATAATGAATGAAAATTCCTACAATGGTGGGCTATCACATAAAGGTTCATAATCAATTCTGGATCATCTCTTCTGGCTTGAGCTTTAGTTTTCTCCTTCTGCAGGGAACCTGTATCTGTTTCCTGTATCTATTGCCCATCCTTCTTTGTGAATGGAAAGCAAGTAATTAATTTTTTTGTTGTTGTTAGCAATTAATTGCCCTTGCCAAATCTTGGAGGACCTATTGTCTCCTTTAGACACAATGTTCTTGGGAAAAAATCTTACTTATTGTAACCTCTTGTGCAATCTTCACTTGGATGATAAATACATCTTGGCAACTAGGAGCTTTCTGAATGAAAAATGTTGCTGGACAACCCTATGGTACAGCAAGAACGCAAGCCCCTGCCAGTGCTGGTGGAGTACAGCCAGGCGGGAGGGTAAAATGGGGAAAGCCTTTTACATTGCCTGCGGAGCACAGAGTGAGATGAAGTCTGTATATGCACACATCCAAATATCTGTTTGCTATCAGACAAGGATTTCTTGAACATCTGAGCTCAAAAGTAGCCTTCCTTCTAGCAAAATCTTGAAATCTCCCAAAAAGTTGCTTTCTGCCAGCGCAAGGCTGTGGAAATAATGGAGAGCATGTTGACCATGCAGCTGTCTGGTTTGGGTAGGAAACTATGGAACTAGCTGAGAAACACCCCCGCCCTCATTTTTCTCTATGAACCCAGAAATTTGGGATCCTTGCAGAGTTACCTTAATCTGCTTTGTGGTTCATGGCCTGACTTCAGTTTTCCATTAGATTTCTCCAGAACCACAGCTGACCACTGAAACCTCATTTTAATATTGCAACTGTAACCTTAATTACAAAATTATTAGAGTTAATTGTAAAAGCGCATTTTCCCCTTGTAGCTTTTCACCTTTTCTTTTTCTGGTTTATTTTTTCACCAACAGCTGGTGGTGGCTGGAAGCGAAAAGGTGCATAAAAGCCCTGCATGGAGAGATGTGTGAATCCTCCAAAGGGAATACGCAGAATGCAAAGAATGAGTTGGGGCTGGGACCGCTCTGTTCCCTTGTGGTTTATGCGCGCGCTGCCAGTGGCTTGTGTTTCTCCTTGCAGCCTGACAGCTGGCTGCGGGGTTAGCAGAACGGAGCCAGGTTTCTCAAACCATACTGCGGCTGACAGCTTTTGGCCTGGTGGAAAGGAAACGATCCAAAGCGGAGGGCCTGATGCAGTATACCTTGCAGTTAATGGAAATCTTTGTCGACCTCAGTGGGAGCTGGATTTGGTCCTGTGCCTACTTGAATGTTTTGGCATTGAATATGGCTCCAAGTGGATTTTTTTTTTTTTCATGTCTCATTTCTGGTCTTTTTTTCCTTCTCTTTCTAAAACATTCTTACCTTAGAGTCGCATAAAATCAAGACAGCTCTATCTGTGTCAGTGTAGCTGTGTACTTTTATCTTTGCCCAGTGTCTGTCCTCTTGTTTCCTCAGCCCTTCTACAGTAACAGTTTGCAAGATTTTGGCATTGATTTATCTTCTTCTTCTTGAGCCATTCTGCCGCTTCTCACAAACCCTCTATGTCACTTAAGCCTCTGCTGTCCAACAAGTGTAATTACTGACACTGCTTAATCCATCTTCTACCCTTCTTCCCATCCTTCAGAACAGCCCTTATATCGATTTCCAGCAAATGCAGCCCAGGCTCTGGTCCATGCTGACAGTGGGGAGCCACCTTCCCCTTCAGCAGGCTCCTGGAGGCCAGCCCTTCGCTTCCTTGTCCCAGCCACGCTCCCTCGTTCAGCAGCGCTCATTGATGTGTTACGTCTAGGAAGGAGAGGTCCACCATGCTCCGTTAGCCAGAGGCCGCCTTGGGCACAGAGCACATCCTTAGTGAGCCGCAGCCATGCATCAGCTTGCTCCCCATCCCCAATGAAATGAGGAATGGAACGAGCAGAGCCTTCTTCATGTGGCTGCCAGAGAGGAGAGAGCTGTGGGCATGGGGAATGGCGATGGGAAAAACAACACACAGGCGACCAAAGGCCATCTGTAACAGTGCTGGAGCTTCTTGTTGCTCTCCTCTCTCCTGGATTATCACATGTCCCCAGAGCGATTTGTCTCCTGGGTGGAGAATGATGATTATATGTGATCTGCCTCTGAAAAAAACACTTTCCTTCTGTATGTGGAATGTTTATTTTTTTGTTGGTTGCTCTTTGTTTGCTTGGAGATGATGTGAGGGTTTTGAGAACCAGCATGAGAAACTGGGATTATTTGTGTCTCCTGATAGCTGCAGGGGAAAGGGCCAAAGCTATGGGATGGTGTACGGGGGAATCACAGGTGTTCTTTTGAACCACAAAAAAAACCCTTCGTTTTTTCCAGCAGTAATGTGAATGCTAAGCAAACAGGGTATGTAATGAGGAAACCCTTTGGAGGGTAGGAGCTGACCTAATGAAAGATGAGAGCCGGTGAGCTGGAGCACAGACCCGCTTTACTGGGGGCTTGCGGGGGCGAGATTGCCAGCAACACGTCTGCCAGCTCCCAAGCTCTTGCTGACTCTCTTAGGTTATCATACAGTCCACGGTGAAATGTATTGGGCTTTTCCCCTCCCATTATTACCAGTGAAGTTTAAATATGACTCCCCTGACATATCTGCTCAAAGGTACCACATGCAGCTTCAGAGAAGAGCAGTGTCATTTTTACTCTGCTTCTCTGACATAGGCAATGGCAAAAGAGGAAACAGTAGTGCCAGAGTATAGGGTGGGGGGAGGAAGGATTGTTTTCAGAGATTGTATCACTATGGTGGTAAAAACTAACCTATTGTAGCCCCTTTGAATTGTATACAGCCAACACAGCTAAGAGAGGGAGAAGTGGATTCTACGGACTGTTTTATTAATCATTAAGATAATTGTTTACCAAGCATTTGTTCTCTTGATACTCCATTGCACACAAAATAAAAAAAAAAACCTCAACGTCCAAGCCAGCCCAGATGTGTGTATGGAGCACATTTGATTTAGGAAACTTTAAGACTTGTGATCTAAGGCTAGATCCAGCTGGTGTCAATGGGCAGAGTGTGTTAGCAGCCGTGTGGAGCTGGGCTGTAAAGCCCAGAGTCCCTGGACGATGAGAATGCTGAGCACTAGGATGCAAATTTGCTAATACTTTAGAAATGTATCCAGAAGAAGAAAAAAGAAAGAAAGAGAGGGAAAAAAAAATCGTTGTGGGAAATTCTTTCCTTCATACATAATAGTTTTCTGTTGATTTAAAATTGCCCTTAGTAATGTGTTGATGCCAGTGAAATATTTCAGCTATAGGAAATGTGAAACCAACTTCTGCCTTTCTATGAATTATGAGTCATAAATTGTATGAAAAATATTCAAACTTGCTATAGCTATTCCCCAAGCAGAACCTCTGAGTAATGGAGAAAATGCTGCCATTTTGAGGGGAGTAGGAGGGGAACTGAGCGAAGCAAAATGCCAAGTGCCAGCGTGTGGCTCTGTGCTAAGTGTGAATTAGTGTCATCTGAGATGATCCTCCCTTGCTAAGTAAACAGTCAGTGAGGATGTTACATGTACTTGCAGTTCAGTCGAGCAAAGTTGCTCTTTGCTCCAGCTGATCTGGGAAGAGGACATACATGTTGGGGCTGCCTGACTGCTAGCCAGTGCGCAGAACTGCCCCGTGGGAGAGTGGTGCGCTTGTGCCAACCCAGCCGTCACGTCTGCAGTCGGTAAGGCAAGCCAACAAGGCACAAACTCCCTCTGATTCAGCGCTCAGTGAGCAGGTTACAATGGTAGAATTCCCCTAAAAATGGCAGGAAAGTGGCAAGATAATAGGATACTGACATTTGCAGACAAGTCCTTGATTATAACATTCATTTCACCCAACTGTAGCCATTTAAGAGCTAGGAGTCCCATTCAAATTAGTCCTCTAATCTTCTATCACAAAAGGTCAGTTTATCTCCTGTTATATCTTTTTTTTTGGTGAATTGCGTTTTGGAGGTGATTATAGAAGGGTTCTCAGCAACTACATTTGCCTAGTATCTAACCTTTTGATGAGTGAAGTTCAGTGAGTTGAATTCAACATTAAGGCTCTGCATTTCAGTTTCTCCATCATTTCAGAAAAGACTATGCAGCCTTGTGAGGGTTTGTGAATTTTGCTTTGCAAACAGAGGCTAAAGTAATTGTTGAAAGGTATTCTGTATACCTGAGCTATAAGTAAAAGTATAAACAAACTGCAGGAGAGCATGACTTGCTGGCTGTAGAGCAGGGGATGCTAAGCATGGTTGTGTTGGAGTAGTTTATCTATTCATATTTGCCCCAGTTTTAGTTTTCAGGTTGTGTGTCTGGCATCCATATTAACTTCTCAGTGATGGATGTGTGCCCAATAAAACACAGCTAAAAAGACTAACAAAGTGAAATGCAGTTTGGTGTGCCTAGTAATTTTCCAAACAGATAGTGAACGATGTCCCAGCTGCACTGAAAACAGCAGTCTGTCTTTCCCATTGACTCTAGTGGGGCCAAGATTTGCTCAGCAGAAATCAGTCCCTGCCTAATTAGTTTCTTATGGCATCTGTGAAAGTGTAAAGCTTTTGCTGTGTTCAGGTGTGACTAAGAGACATGCTCTCAAATACCAAAAGCTAAATATTTCATTCTGTTTCATCCTGTGTCAAACTATGCTGCCTTTTCCAGAGCTGATTTAAAGTTTATTATAAGGAATCTTAGAGTACATGTTTCAATTTGATACTTCTTTAATTGCCAGAGTCTAGCTATGTTGTGTTTTTTGTTATTTTCTTATTTTAATTTTTGAGTTGTATAAGGCATGCAAATGTTTTCAAAATATGAGTCCGTTTGGCTTCGGGCAGCTGTGGTCTGGTATGAATTATAAAATGTTTCTGTAAATGTAAGAATATTTACTGCTTTCTAGCCTGCAGTACAGTGCTCGGGTTTTGTCTCAATGTGATTCAGTTCTTGTTTGCTTTATACAGGAGATGGCTGTCCGAGCGCTGAAGCAGACGGGTAGCAGAAGTATTGAGGCGGCTCTGGAGTATATCAGTAAGATGAGCTACTTGGATCCCAGAAATGAACAGATAGTGCGTGTAATTAAGCAGACCTCACCAGGTAAGCATGAACTTATTTTTAAAATTGTATTGTTCTTTCTTGCAAGAAGCTGTTTTTAGAAGTAGAGTCATTGCTGGTAGGAAGTAGTGGATTGGCAGTATTCAGTAGTACTCTTGTAGGAGACAGTGACACAAACATGGCCCTGCAGGGTGAGCTGGGCCTCAGGGCTGGAAGCTGAACACAACTCACCTGCTTTGCAAGAGCACATTCGTAGTCCACCTTCTTAAGCATAAGGCTGTTTATCCTTCAGTGCAGATCACCTCAGCCATCTCAAATTTACTGCAAAGTAAAAGTTTGTACATAAGTAATTGCTTTGGAGTTGTGAGATAGCTTGCTTCCCAGGAATTCATTCATGTTAACATCCTTGTAAGTACACTACAGAAATAGCTTGGAGTGGGATAACAGAAGCTTTTCCACTCATCCCTGCTAGTCTGCTTCAGTTCTGTTTCATGTAAATTAGAAAATGGGAGGATTTGAGCCCTGCCTATGCCTCATCTACAAACATCAGACCACAGCTGACAAAAGGCCTTGCAAGAGTTGTTTCCATTCAGGCATTAGCACTTACAGCACTGCAGAATGCTTTTGTTCTGTGATCAGGATACAGTCTGCTTTGGATGGAGTTTGTTACTGTTATCTTCTTTCCGTTTCAAAAGTTGTCCAAGCAGACAAATAACCATCCTCTGACTGGCTGAACTTGTGTGATGACACAGTGTTACATGGTGCAGAGGGGTTAGTGGATGAAGGGTTGAGTGGATTGGAGAGCTATTGTCATGGGCCTGTTTCATTGGACAGGGAACTTCTCTGTGACAGTGGCAGCATTTAGACTTGAAAGGTCTTGTCTGTGTTGGACTAGTTGAAGCTAATAAATCCATTCAGTCAATCTGATTACAATAGTACAGACCTCTACGTGTGGTCATAAGTTGAGTTTACTAAGTTAAAGTGATTCCACATGACAAGTTTGTCTTCTTGGGCACCTCAGCAGCACCTTCCTTCCTGCCTTATGATCAAATGGAAAACACATGTTGGGAAGGGTGTTAAATTTAGGGTAGTTGATAAAGAGGCATGTCCAGAGATGAGGAAAGCTGAAGAAGAGAAAGCCCATCAGTTTACAAAGAGAAATCCCTGGACAGGCAGGAGGTCTTCAGTAAAGCCACTTCTTTGCTGGGGAACCCTGAGGGTAGCCACATATAGGGAAGATAGAAAAGGAGAAGGATCTCATTTTCCAGGTGGTCACTCTGAGAAACGGAGCTTCAAATGTGTGATGGAGAAGGGTGCATGTTTCTGCCCTTTCTATCAGTCTTAGACATCCGGTTTTATTGTTTGGGGAAATTCTGGAAAACCCTAAGAAAATACGTCCTGGAGTGTTACCCTGCAGGATGACCACCTGACAGACAAGGTAGTACTGGCCATTTTGCTATTTGGACAGCTCTGTCCTAATATGTGTAAAGATGTAGCCTCAGCTGAGCCTTAAGGAGAACTTAAAAGAACTTTCACAGAATTACTGAACTGTATTTTGCTTTGTATTATAAAGGCTTTATTCCTTAAAGTGAAAGAACACACCCAGTCCTAAAGAGCATACATTTCCTCTGAAAGGGTTGCAAAATCTTTCTAGGCTGTCATTTGAATTACTCTGTTGTCTTTCATTTGCATTTGGTTCTGGTTTCTTAACATTCCAATGTATGCAGCTGTTTTGAATACTTAACTTTTTGAGCTGAAAATCCACATTTAATTTTAGGATACACAGAATGTAAAACTTAAATATCCTGCAATTGATACTTGCCTGCCTGAGGTGCCGCAAAATAATACTGATTTATTTGGTATGTTTATGCTAGAATAGCATAGGTCTCCTTTAGTTGATTAGGAAGCATGTAATGCTACTTAGGAACTTTTCATTTGCAGTTTCAGAATTTAAATCTTCTGTTTTGAATTCCATATACTATAGAAATACATTTTCAAATTATTCATAGAATCATATACACATGTAATGGTTTGGATTGGAAGGGGCCTTAAAGACTATCTAATTCCAATCCCCCTGCTGTGGGCAGGGATACCTTCCACTAGATCAGGTCACTCAAAGCCCCATCCAACCTGGCCTTGAACACTTCCGGGGATGGGACATCCACAACTTCTCTGGGCAACCTGTTCCAGTGCCTCACCACTCTCGCAGTGAAGAATTTCTTTCTCATATCTAATCTGAGTCTGCCCTTTTTCAGTTTAAAGCCATTACCCCTTGTCCTGTCACTACATGCCCTTGTCAAAAGTTCCCGCCCAGCTTTCCTGTAGGTCCCCTTGAGGTACTGGAAGACCACTATAAGGTCTCCCCAGAGCCTCTTCTTCTCCAGGCTGAACCGCCCCAGCTCTCTCGGACTGTCCTCATAGGAGAGGTGCTCCAGCCCTCTCATCATCTTCGTGGCCTCCTCTGGACCTTCTCTAACAGGGCCATGTCCTTCTTACGTTGGGGGCTCCAGAACTGGACACAGTACTCCAGGTGGGGTCTCACCAGGGCAGAGTAGAGGGGCGAATCACCTCCCTCGACCTGCTGGCCATACTTTTGATGCAGCCCAGGATGTGGTCGGCCTTCTGGGCTGCAAGTACACATTGCCAGCTCATGCTGGGCTTCTCGTCAACCAACACCCCTGAGTCCTTCTCCTCAGGGCTGCTCTCAGGCCATTCTCCGCCCAGCCTGTATTTGTGCTTGGGGTTGCCCCGAGAACCATTCATTTTTGTAGTGCCTTATTTTCAGTGGTAAAGCTAACAAAGAGTTTCAGCATACTGGTCAGAGTCAAATAAAATTTACCAGATAGTACTGTGGGACAGAGAGCTATGTAGAAAAACAGATGATGCCATGAGTACAGTTGATTAATTTTAAGAATACAGTCTGATCTAAAACCTTCACAGGGAAGATAGTCATAACAGTTACCGGGTTGGATAGGAATGTGTGGAAAAAAAAATAAATCTGCAACTACCATCTTTGGTATCTTCATAAATCCAAATACTCCTCCGTCAGACCAGAACAGACTTACTAGTATAAAATCTAGGATATGGGCATCATATCTCTCTTGACATCAGCAAGATTCCTTGCACAGTATGTATCCCAAAGGAGGACGATTCTTGCTGCTACTTTCCTTCCTGGCCTCTGATAGGAAAAAGCAAAGTTGGTTGGTCCCAAAGGCTCAGCATGAATACTAGTGACAGTGATGACAAACAGGTCGTAGGGCTGCCTCCCACCTCCAGGACAGAGTAGCCACTTCTTAGGATGCTTTGGATTGCCACAGCCTCATCAGCACATCTCACTGTGTCCCAACAGATGAACTATCAGGGAGTGCTGTTACAAGTACAACCTTGATAAGTATGGCCTTGTGGGGAAAAAAGCTTCCAATGACCGATTTCATTTTAAAGAACACTGATTGTTTGTCCAACTTGATTCTGTTTCAAAACATTGCATTGTTTATTAAAGTATAATTTCATATGGGGGCAACATCTTCAGTGTGGAGAGATGGTGCACAGACCTTTCTTAATAACATGTATGTCCCTGTGTGTCTGTGTGTAGCAGGGCTTATGTGTACGCAGGTGAGAAGTCAACAGCTATGCTCAAGTGTGCTGCATCTGGTCCAGCTGGGACATGCTATAATACAAATAATCAGAAAAGTTTGCAATCCAGTATTCCAGCCTGTTAGAGCAGTACAACTATTCTTGTGGACCTTGTGAAGTCAGGATTTTAAAAGGAAATTGTTCAGGCATATACAGGCCAAGTCCTGTGATTTGTGAAAGCTCAAGTACCAGAGGGGGAACAAAAAATAGTGACAGCACAGAGTCTCCCCTTGTCTTTTGAGCACAGCCAGTGCTTTATACACCTGCAGTTTGTCCTCAGATCAAAGAACTGATGAAAAGTGTCATTGACACTTCCAGTGTAGGAATGCTGCTATCTTGTCTCTGCACATTCTTCCAGCTAAGATTTACATGTTGACACCCTGAAAGATTTGTCTTCCAAACAGATGGAAGATGAGTAATATGAGGGGATACTCTGTGTCTGACATGTTGGAAAGAATACAAGACAAACTGTGTGATGCCTTTTTTGCAACTGAAGGAGAGGGAAGCAAGGATTTTTGAGGAGAAGGATGGAACAGAGAAAAGTAAACAGATCCCCAGCATGAGCAGCGAGCTCACTGTGCAGAAGATGTAGACTATGTGATGACCTAGTAGCTTATAGTAATGTTGACTTTAAGTTGTATTGACAGTCCTTTTGGAAGCTGTTTTTCTCCCATTGGTGCTGTACTTAACCCCCTGCTCTGTAGCTGTCCGTGAGTAATGACTGGTAATACTGATCCAGTTTTAAAAACCAGGCTGTAGTGTAATCTGATGATTTCATAGTTAAGGAATTTGTGCATCTATTTTCATGATTTGGTAGAACTCCCTGATGATTCCTGGCATGAGCAGTGTTGTGAGTCAGTAGCTTGTTATCAGCAATAATACCTGGCACCTATGTTCAGAGTGCTTAATTTAGATTTTGGAAGGTGTTTTTATAACACATACCCCCTACGCAGTGTGCATGCATATGTGTGTGTGTCTGTGTGTAGAGATGGATGAGTAATGCAAAGTGATTGGTTCACCTGAATTGCTTCCTAACATTCTTCTGTGTTCTTTTTATAAAGGAAAGGGTATTGTGCCAAATAATGTAACCCGCAGGCCAAGCTTCGAAGGATCAAACGAATCCTTTCCGTCCTACCATCAGATCGCTAATGCAGCCTATGAAGGGACAGGCTTTGGAGCAGAAAGTGCAAATATGCTTGCTGACGTTCCAAGGCCATACATGGACTATTTAATCTCTACTTCGCAGCCTACAGCTATGAGTGCTCCTGTACAGCGACCCTCGAGCGTAGGCGCTCACAGCACACCAACAAGCCATCAGCAGAAAACATACCCTGCAAATATCGAATCTTCTGTGATTAATTATCCAGTGGCTAATCACAGCAGTCAAGCTTTGCAGCTGCAGGCATCCCATGGCTCCAACAGCCAGCATTACAGTAGGCAGCACATGATGGTGCAGGGGGAGCCTATGGGGTATGGTGTTCAGCGGAGTCCATCCTTCCAAAACAAGATGCAGCAGGAGGGAGGATACACCAATCTTCCAAATAAAGGGGCAGTTGTTCAGAATAATTCTAGTCATGCATTTCAGCAGGCACCAGCCAGCCTGTATATGTCACATTCTCATCACAAACAGACAAGTCCTTCTTCTCATCAAATGCATGTGATATCCAGAGGTCCAGCCTTTGCTAATGATTTTTCAGACAATCCACCACAAAATCTATTAACTCCATCTCGAAATAGCCTAAACATGGACCTCTATGACATGAATAATCCTCAAGTTCAGCAGTGGCAGGCAGCAACACCATCACGCCGAGATTCTTTACAAAATCCAGGAATAGAAACGTCTCCACGGCAACATGTGTCCTTCAGACCTGACGCCACAGTGCCAAGCAGAACAAACTCCTTTAACAACCACCAGCAACAGCCACAAGTAACAGTGTCTATAAAACAGGTTGCTCCAGGAAAACCTGATCCTTCAATTACGTCTCCAAATACAATCACAGCAGTCACATCTGCTCATATTCTCCAGCCAGTGAAGAGCATGCGAGTGATGAGACCTGAGCCTCAGACTGCAGTGGGACCTTCCCATCCTGGCTGGTTACCTGCGCAGGCACCGGCTGTGGATGGCTTGGAGATCATTGAGCAGCATGTGCAACCTGTTGGAGCAGCTAATGCCTATCAACTAGATGTGGATTATGGTAACCAGGAACTGCGTTGTCCACCACCACCTTATCCCAAGCATTTGTTAATTCCCGGTAGCTCTGAGCAGTTTGATATCAACTGCTTATGCATGGGCGTAGAGCAGACCCTCCGTGTAGTTCCCAATTCTACGTGCAATAAGGTGGAGGAGAACAGTGAGCGAAATGACAAAAGCAGCAAGAACACTAAAGCTGAAAAGCCAAGCAAGGATAAAAAGCAGATTCAGACATCTCCAGTGCCTGTGCGAAAAAATGGCAAAGATGAGGAAAAGCGAGAATCCCGAATAAAGAGCTACTCACCTTTTGCCTTCAAGTTCTACATGGAGCAACATGTAGAAAATGTCATAAAGACCTACCAGCAGAAAATTAACAGAAGATTACAACTGGAGCAAGAAATGGCTAAAGTAATTCTCCTTGTTTTGTTATAACAAAAGCTAATGGGGTCCAATTAATCATTACTATTTTTAATCAGTCAAGAAATTTATAAAGGCAGACTCCACTGGAAGTAGTAGGTATCCAACACCCCCTATACCAGACTATTCCCACTTAGAAGCCTGGGTGCAGGTCTAGGAGGCTGTTTGAAAAACCTGAGATGTGAAATAATGTGTCTTCATACCAGAAAAATAAAATGAAGCAAAAGCACCTCATAGTAGGAAAGTATTAGGTTTGCTTAGGCAAGAATTCAGAAGTCAGGTTTGAGGCCGAGATAATCCTGGCAATATTTTTTTGGCAGCCTTTGCAAAACTCTGAAAAAGGTTTTCTCTTTGCTCCGGTTCTTCCTCCCTGTTCCATGGTAGCCACTCATTCAGCAAAGCCGTGGTTCAGTATTCACTGTGCCATATTTTCAAATGAATATGTAAACTTGACTGGAAGTTGTCTGTTCAGCACATGTAAGTAATAATATCGTGCAAGTAATCATATCTTGGCCAACTCGAACTGATCTTGGGACCCTTGCTGGAACTTGTTCTAGAAGCAGGTCTTGGGGAGGTGCACTTTTTGAGTGAACGAGCTTCTTTCGTGCCTAAAGCTCGTTCACTGATAGGGCAGCTTAAAACAAAGCTGCCAAGTTCTGTTTGTTGCCCTAGCAGTTTTGTTTTTAATTTTTGAATGTAGATGTTTTTTTCCCAGGCATGACTAGAATATGACTAGTTTACTTCTGTATTTAAGGATAAACTCTAAGGAAAACTATTACTAAGGCATAATGGATAATAATTAACTGTCTGATCTTCCCTAGCACATTCAGTTTCCAGAGTCAATTAATTTGATTCCTACATTGCTCCAGAAAACTCAGCAGTATGTTTGTTGAGGTTAAAATGAAAAGAATGCACTTCTAAAATATCTTGAAAGGTTGGCATTTTAGTGACAGTCAATAGTTTGTCCTCACTGCAAGTACAGATTGTGTTGTATTGTTTGGATTTAGTGAATATTTTCCTGAGATTGAGAATAGGGAATGATCTCTAGAGAAGTAAAACAGGAGCTAGTTGTGTTAGTTCTTCTCTTCTGACTCTTCAGCTTTCCTTCACTTCATAACTCAGAGATAATTCAGCTATAAACAAAAACAACTCCTTCCCCTAGCAACCTCATCACTGGCTGGAATAATACACTGTGAACTCAGGAGATTTTGGCTATCTGAATATCGCATTATTCTCAAACTAATCAAGAACACAACACACTAATTATTTTACCTTAAAACAATAAACACTTCCTTTATTATGGATTGATGTACTTGCCTTAGATTTTAAAAACAGTGTTACTTGTTTTGATTTGGCTGTTGCCTTCAGTCTGAAAATTCATCCTACCTGTTCTGCAAGTTTCTGCAGACCTCCTCCATCCTTTATTCACACAGATTTCATTTTTGTACCATGAGGATCTCCCTGCATAGTCTGGCTGCCTACATTCCTCTTTAAAGACATAGACTACAGATGTGAAATTAAATCAATCTAAGCAGCGGCCCTGTGGGTGTATGCTTGGCTGTCTAGCCTGCTTATCAGTCAGCTTCAACTCCCTCCACCCTCCTCCCCATTGCCCCTTCCCTCCACGCTTCCTCTCGGAGTGCTTCAGTTGGTGCTAGTTCATTCAGGATTCTGGAAGCGGGGTATGCAGAAAGAAAGGGGGCTTCTGCAGAGGGTGAGTTGTCAGAGGATTCTGGGGATCAGCCCAGGGGTTTCTGCTGGTGGAGGCCACAAGTGGCTCTCAGGAGAGGGTCAGGCACTGAAGCTGCCAGAGTTGGCACTGTGCAGGCTCTTATCTGGAAGGGTGAGGAAGGTCTGTTTGGATGCTGCTGCTTCTCCCTTTGTCAGGTCTCTCCCCACTTCTGTGTGTTATTTGGAGGCTCTCTGGGCACAAGAAGTGGACAAGCCACCTTTTTTGCAGCTTAGGTGCAGATGGGAAATAATACATTTAGCACCAGGGTCTGGGCTGTAGGGGCTGGACAGAGGTGAGAGCTGAGGGTTACGTGCACATATTTTGGTAGGGGGAAAAAGGAGAAGTTATAGAACAAATGGTCAGCAGATATACAAACTTTGAGTGTGCAGGCTGTATTCTGGCAGAGGAAGAAAAACAGTTTCTGAGGAAGAATGTTCCCAAGACACTTGGGAATGTGTAGGTCAAAACCGACTTCTTAATTACAACACAAAACCCAACAGTTAAACAGCACTCAAGGTAGGAACTGTTCATGTGAGTTGCCCTGGAGAACCATTCATGAGCAAAGTGGACTGCTGCATCTAGGTTTAAGTTTCAGTTTAAGTTAAGGTGTATTGCAGCGCACATACAGCGGAGTGCAGTGGCAAAGTGCACGTTTGAAAGGTGTAAAACCAAATCCCATGATGAGGTTTGTTATGCTATGTTCTCCTCTCTGACAGTATTGCCCCATGCCTCTTCCTTCAGTCAGGTGAGAAAGGGAGACCAATCTCAGATACAGCAAATGCAGGTAACAAGTTGGGGCACAGTGAATTTGCTGCTATTTCAGAAATACCTTAACAGACAGATAAGGGAGTGTATCTCTCATAGCTCTTTTCTGGTTCTTGGTTAATTTTTGAGAAATGCATTTTGGGAATGCTGGTTTATTGTTCTCTTGCTGTGAATGTAGCAGTACTAGCTCTTGTGGTTTGCTTTCCTTTGTAAAGGCTGGCCTTTGTGAAGCAGAACAGGAACAAATGAGGAAAATTCTCTACCAGAAGGAGTCCAACTACAACAGACTTAAAAGGGCCAAAATGGATAAATCTATGTTTGTGAAAATCAAGACTCTGGGTATTGGTGCATTTGGAGAAGTATGCCTGGCCTGCAAAGTGGATACCCATGCCCTGTATGCCATGAAGACTCTGCGAAAGAAAGATGTGCTAAACAGGAACCAGGTGGCTCATGTCAAAGCGGAGAGGGACATACTTGCTGAGGCAGACAATGAGTGGGTGGTTAAACTCTATTATTCCTTCCAAGATAAAGAGAACTTGTACTTTGTGATGGACTACATCCCTGGTGGGGATATGATGAGTCTACTGATTCGAATGGAGGTCTTTCCAGAGCGTCTGGCTAGATTTTATATTGCAGAGCTCACTTTGGCTATAGAGAGCGTGCACAAAATGGGATTTATTCATCGAGACATCAAGCCTGACAACATTCTGATAGACCTTGATGGACATATTAAACTGACTGACTTTGGACTGTGTACTGGATTCAGGTGGACTCACAATTCAAAATACTATCAGAAAGGTAGTGTTCTTAGACTTTATTTGTGATGTTATTGCATTATTTCTTTTGAAACAAACAAGTACCTCTTGGCAGAAATGCCAGCTCAGAAAACTGAGGTGTTTGCATTGTCAAAGGGTCAATGGCAGTATGATGTGCCTGTCTCTCACTGACTAATTCAGTTAGTTTGTTTCCAATACAGTGATCTGACTGACCACTGCAGTAGCAGCATTTTTTTTTCAGTTTGTACTTGTTTGGAGGGTCTCTTTTGATGGTGAAATAATTTACTCACAGGTTTAAAGTAGTCTATGCCCCTCCTGTGTGTGCCATTGAGGAGTATTGGTGTCTGTTGGCAAAAAGGTCATAAACAATTGGTACAGCTAATCTAAATATACTCCATTGTTCTGTATCTCCTGTATGGGAGCGTGCTTCCTTGCACTGAGACAGAGGCATTTTGCTGGCTATGGAAAACCAATTGTGAAGGGGAGGGCAGAAGGAAATCCCTTGGGTTTAAAGTTTAAATGCGGTTCTCCAGTGAGAGTAGAAGATGGCACTAGATCTAGATAAATACTTTTCTTTTTATGTGCTGTGTTTTATGATCATGAATGTAAACTTTCTCATTTGAAAGGGAGCCATATCAGACAAGACAGCATGGAGCCCAGTGATCTTTGGGATGATGTGTCCAATTGTAGATGTGGAGATAGGCTGAAGACATTGGAGCAAAGAGCTAAGAAGCAGCATCAGAGATGTCTAGCCCACTCATTAGTTGGAACCCCTAATTATATTGCTCCTGAAGTCCTGCTTCGTAAAGGTAGATGACTTGTATTTTTCTCCTGTTAAAATGACCATTGATGCTTTGAAATGTTTTGTTTGTTTTGTTTGTTTTTTTGCCTTAAATACTTTCCACTGTTTAGCATCACTGCTGACATTGGTGGTGGTCATACTTTGTGTGTCTGTGTGTATCTACACTCTGAGGCCTTTGAATGAGACTGCTAATAAATGTGTTAGATTATGTTGCCAGTGATATTTTTCAAGCGTAAAACAGACTATCTGTACTGGTAGAGTACAACTGTGACAGCTAGCAGGTTTACATAGACCAGTGAGTAGCCAGCTGATGGTTCTGAATCGCTAATTCAGACAGGCCACTTAAATATGGATGATGTAAACTTGTGGAAACATGTTCTAGATTCCCAGACAGAATCTTGGGGAAACCCAACAAAAAGTCTTCCGCAATTTATGCTGGACACTCTACATTTAAAAGCTCGGCTTGAGAAATTTAGACAGTACTTGGTGGCTATCCATGCAGAACAGACATGGTCACTGTACTGAAGAGACTAGATGTTCAAAGCTGCCTGTAAGCCAGATCTTTCTCAGGTTGAGAGATTTCACATTGGACCCTACATCATCTGATGACACAAATCTCCATTAAAATCAGTGTTTAAGTCTTCCATTCCTTTTGGAGATCTCAAAACCTTGTGTGTCTTGTCATAGCAATTAAGTCATTGAAATTGTTCCACTGCTTGGAAGTTGCTTATAAAATCATCTGTGGCTTTCTTCTGTCTTTAGAGCCGGGTTGTGTATTTCAGCACGTTTTCAAACTTATGATGTGACCTCCACTGAACCTGGGCAAGACATCAGTCTCTAAACCTTTTTGTTATTCTTTGAGGTCCAGTTTGTGTTGTGCAGTGATGTAGTTGTGGGACAGGGCATGAAAAAAAGAAGCTTCATTCTTTCTAATTCTTTCTAATGATGTGATTTCACCACTCACTTTGGTTGAGACTTAAATCTGTTCAGAAGGATTCCCAGACAACAGGATTAGATCTTTACTGACAGCAGTAGAATTTAGATCAGCCAACAGGAGCAACTTTATGATGACAGTGAATTGGAAGTCCTTTGGTTTTAGGTCACAGATGTTTGTCTGAGAAAAGACAGAAATCTGTGCTGTATTGTTTGATACTTAATTGTAAGTAGCTCTATAAAAATTCTCCTTGGTTGGTGGAGGACAACTTTTTGACTTGCCTTTCAGGATACACTCAGCTCTGTGACTGGTGGAGTGTTGGTGTGATCCTGTTTGAGATGTTAGTGGGACAGCCTCCTTTTCTGGCTCCTACACCCACAGAAACCCAGCTGAAGGTAAGTTGACGCAAAATTCCAATCTATGGTAGCAAAATTTTAACTTTTCCCCTTCTTCTCCGTGCACAGACCTGTCCCCTCTCGTTTTACTAGAGAAAGGAGCAGTGATTACAAAAGCCTGATTTGAAATAGCTCTATGCAGGGACAAATCCTTTCCCAATCAGTGAACGTACTGAGTATCAGACTGGAACTGCATAGATAGTTACTAGTTGGATGAGTCTGAGCACAATTCTGATTCCTTAAGCACGAGTTCATCCATCTAAATTCCTTAGAGTGCCTGTTGGATTTGAGTAAGCTGATATGCCATTGATAATTACAGTTGGCAATATAAGTGTTTCAAAGTCAAGCAGTGACTAGTTTTTTAATAGAAAGGATTTATCTCATGACCACTTTTCCTAGTTCACATTTTGGAGATGAAATGAAGTAATTCCTTGAAGTCATTCTATGAAGTCATGTGTAAACTGAACATGTTCTCAAATTGGACTATGGCAGCATTCACAAGGGAATTTGCCTTTTCTAAAAATGGAATTGCTCCTTTTATCTGACAACCTTACTTGATACATTAAAGTAATTATTAGCAGCCAATGCAATCTAATCATTGCATTCTTGAACCTCTGAAATGACTATGCTGACTGTGAGTTGACTAGTTATGCGTATACTTCTGTACAGTTAGTGCTGACAATCAGGAGGATTTTGTTTCCAGGATTAGAAGTTGTTTAATACCTTTCTTACCTCCAGGTAATAAATTGGGAAAGCACACTGCACATTCCCTCACAGATCAAGTTAAGCCCTGAGGCAACTGATCTCATCACAAAGCTCTGCTGTGCTGCTGAGGACAGGCTTGGAAGAAATGGAGCAGATGATATCAAGGCCCATTCTTTCTTTCACTCTATGGACTTCTCTACCGATATCCGTAGGCAGCCAGCTCCCTATGTTCCAAAGATCAGCCATCCAATGGACACTTCAAATTTTGATCCAGTTGAAGAAGAAAGTCCGTGGAACGATGCTAGCGGTGACAGCACCAGGACGTGGGATCCACTAGCCTCTTCCAATAGCAAACACACAGAACATGCTTTTTACGAGTTTACTTTCCGAAGGTTCTTCGATGACAACGGGTATCCGTTCAGGTATCCCAAACCTTCTGGAATGGAAGTTGGCCAGTCTGAGAAATCTGATGTAGAAGACAAAGGTGTGGTGGATCAGACTGGAGCTTGTCAGCCTGTATATGTGTAAATTATTGTATAGAGTACTCCAGATAAGACTAATCTCAAATCCAGTAAGGCCTTTAACTGATCCTTTAGGAGTTGATCCTGCAGCGCTTATGCAGGTGTAACCTCAGCTGAAGCTGGAGTTGTCCTGGGCAGTCAGAAGCTTGCAGGGCCAGGTCCTAAAAATGGCACTCTTGAAAGTTCAGGTCAGTTTTACTGTAAATAACTTTGTTGATAATTAAACTTGAAATCCTGGTCTTCACCAAAATCTGCAAGGCCAGCAGTTTATAATTTCTAGGCCTGTTTTTATTTGAGGTCAGCATCCCCCTATTCAGATTAACATTTACATACTTCTGCAACTGTCAGCGTTATTTTTTAAATGAATAAAGAGCACTTATATTTTGTTTATAGCAGGGGTTTTTTTCCTACTAAATTATAGGGATTAACTTTGACAAATCATGCTGCTGTTCTTCTTTTCTCCATTTTTATTTTATCCATAGCACTTATTTCACATTTAGGAAGATGCATAAAGCTGAAGAACATGTGATGAAAGGTCTCTGTGCAATAATGTAAGAAAGAAAAAAAAAGAAGAAAAAAGAAAAAAAAAAACCCTACTCTCTAATTTTCTAATTTTACTGATGCCATTGTATTCGCACCGTGATTTTTGTTTATTATATGTATTTTCCACATTTCAAAATTGTGACATAACCTTAAAGCTGCTTTATTTCCTTCTGCTTATTGGAGTGTAATAGAAAGTGTGAGCAAGTGACAATTTGGGTGTGATTTCATTGTCTAGTGTGTGAAGAATGTTGCATGAGCAGTGTTTTTCTATTTGAAATGGCCTTTTCTTGCCATTCACAGGCAGGTCCTGTGGATCCATTTTTACTAAGGGTCTAAAATTAGACCATTTTAAACTGTGTGTTGATAATGTATTGTGTGGGTGGTTTCCTCTTATGATTGTATCCAATATTAATTTTGTAAAACAGATTGCAAAGGTTATAACTGAATAGTGATTTTGTGGTCTGATGCAATAGATTGTTTTAGTACACATGTATCATCGACACACCCGTTTCCCCACAAAGGATCAGTAGCGAGACCGTTATTACAGAGCTGATTTGTGGCAACAGTCTGGATCGGGCTTACTCATGTAGCATGCAGCACAGTGTCCATTGCTTAACACTAGCAGCAATGCAGAGCACCAGTACTAACAGATGTAGCTCAACGTCTTCAAACAGAATGTCTGATGCTGTGCTCCCATAACACGTCGAGATCCTAAGTGCAATGGGGCTGATGTTGAGTGCGTGCAGCTCCATGGACATCTGTGAAACCTGGAGGTACGTGGCTTTTCCAGACATCAGATCCATACACATGACTGGCTGTGTAGCCATCTAGGATCCTAATGTTTTAGGCACTGACACCTGAAAATGTTGGCATTGTTCATCGGTCATTCTGTCCTGTTACCTATGGGTAAAAATGTTGTTGTGATGGAGCACAATAGTCCTTCATTTCTGTCAAATTATAGGCATACTTTGAAATATCAATTCTTAACTATGTTAAAATATGCATTTTTCTTATATGTATAAGTGAGAATTATCCAAGGTGATATCAGAATACTAAAGATAATTAAGCCATACCTATTTGCATATATATTATATATAACTAAATAAGTAAACACACAAAAAAATCCTTAATTCAGATTAGTGTAAGTCCTATTTAAAGTGATTGATGTAATAACATTTGAGGAAAACACTCCTTTGATGTGTTTTTGCTTTATTTTATTAAATCTGGAGCTTCATTATTTTTTCCATATATTATTCCACATATTATTCCTTAATGTTTTAGCATATCCTATCCATTGTTAGATATCTAAGCAACAACATATAAATTCATCAGCCTAAACTAAACAAAAATGATTGTGTATTTGTTTACATTTGTATGAAAGGAATGTTCTGAGGTATGCAGTGCTTGTGTTGTGACAGTTCACGTAAGATTCAGTATTACTGCTTTTTTATATAGTAATGCCATTTTTTTTTGTTATTTACATCTATCTGACATTCTTTCATGTGGTAGGTTCTTTCTCAGGAACTCAATTTAACTGTTATTTATTGATATATCATTGCCTTTGAAAGCTTCTACTGGCACAATTTATTAAAAATCTGAATCAAAATCTAAAATGTGTTACTTGTTCTTGAAAAGGATAATTTCTGCCAATTTTAAGGCAGAATTCTTAATTGGATTGTTTTTGTAACGCTAGTGGGGGGTTTGAGTTAGAAACGTAAGATCCAAATCTCGCCTCTCCTGCAGCATTTGATGTGAGATCTCAGGTACATTAAGACAATTTCTTGTGTCCTCATGGCCCTTGAGAATAAGGGGCAGGATTCTCAGGTAAAACTTCCGTTGGTGTGACCAGGTCAGTAGGTGACATAAAATTCACCACCGTCACTTTCTCTGCAGTAGTGGCTCTGCCAGGGCAACCACAAGTGCACTGGCTGCCTCTGGCTATTGCCTCCGATGTGTTTCTAAAACGTAAACCATTCATCTCCAAATACAGCATCTTTGCAACTAAGCAAAACACAAAACAAGAGAACCTAGCCTGAAAGGAAACAGATGCTTCCACAATGAATATATTCCTCTTAAAACCTATGCTGCAGGGAACAGAAACCAACTCCCATTTCACCTAAAGAAGAACTAATTCAAGAAAAAAATCGTTCCAGCTTATCAGTTGCTATCTGTAGGAGGCTCATGTCCTTTGAAGACATTTAATGGGTAAAGAGAAGTAAATTTTATGAAATTTGGACAAGTAAACAATATGCCATATTATTGGGAATGGCTCTAAGCATTCTCACTTCTGCCGAACTTCCTGCAAAAAGCACCTAATATCTGAAGTTATATCAAGTCAATGTTTGCTTTTAAAAAAAATCTCTTCCTTGAAAAAAACAAACAACAAAAACCCTCAGATATATTTATTCCTGACTGAAAGTAAGGAGTTTATTAGTTCTGAAGTAGTGTTTTTAGTTAAGGCCACAGGTGACATTGGAGATCCCATCCTAACTTCACTGTCAAGGCTGAGCTTGCTGCTGATCTCGGTGAGACAGGAATTTCATTCCTGGGTTTCAGCAAGGACAGGTATGCACAGTAACAACACCTACTGTGTGTACAAAAATCTAAATAATTGCCTCAAAAAATGTAAGTAATTGCTGTTTCCAGAATGAAAACTTCCCAGTGGCACAGGAAGAAGAAAGAGCTTCTGCAACCTGTCATACGTGTATTCTTCAGTGTGGCCAGATTTGCCAAGAAGCAGCAACAATCCTTGATAGGCTGTATTATTCCTAGTTGGATGCGCTACCAGTGCATTAGAACTAGCAGTAGAAATTATAACCAGCTTGAATAATGTGGAAGTCAAATGAAGGAGAGAAGCATTTGACTTTTAAATGGAAGAATGAGGTTAACTATGCAGGAAGCAGAGCGATAGCCTGGAACTTGCTGGAAAATCAGCCTCATAAACGTAAGAAAACTCTCTTCTTTTCCCTGTAGCTTTTGAGGTCTGAAATAACTGACTTAAAAGTTTTGCTAGAGGAACTGCAGTGAGAAGAGGAATTTAGAACATATAATTCTGTTCCATCCCAAAATACAGACATGTTGGCAGAAAATGGCAACTGTTACTAAAATTATTATTGGAATTAAAAATATTAAATCTTTCCCACAGGAAATCATCTCAGGAATAGATAATGTAGAAATAGCAACTGTTAAAACACACCAAAAAAAAAGTGTAAAAATGTTTTTCCTGGCAAAGGAATCTGCTGCAGCAAGAACATGGAAGTTGTGCCTTCCTCTGATTTCTGTTCTGAGCAGGGAATGAGCAGTGAGCGTACTCAGTAAAAATAGAGTCCTGGGCTCGTTATTCTTATCAAAATAAACTGAGGATCTGATCCGTAAAGCTGTGGTCACCTGCAGATGCAGCAGTAGCTCCAAGCCCTGCAGAAGAAGCTGGAGCCTGGTGCCATGGACAATTTAAATTCAAATGAACTGATGGATGCACTGACTTGTCAGCTCTCATGGTTTGGAAGGTGCTTTAACTTCAGTTCTGCGGGATGAAAAATACCTGTGCCTGCATGTCTTAATTTTTAGATATGTGAAGAAAATGGGGCTTCATGAAGAAGGTCTTGTGTGATTTTAACTATTTATTAAACTTCAGTGGAGCTCAAAAAATAGCAGGGTGTAAGGCACAGCTCATCTCCTGGTCTTGGTCCTGGGATCCTCATGACCCAGGAAAGCCCCAGACGCTGTTGTAAGAAAAGGGGGAGTTGAATGCATGAGGGCTACACGTGGGTGAGCGGAAATAGCTGATCCTGTTACAGATCACGAGTGGCAGCCAGGAAAAAGACTTTAAAGATGGTCCAGGCTTGCTGCAGTGTGCAGTGGATGCTCCACGGGGATGTGTGTGCTGACAACATTTATGTTGACACCTCCTGTTTGTCTTACATTTTTGGGAGCACGCAATGCCCTCCTCAGAGGGTCCTGCTGGGCAGCAGGGAGCCTGCAAGTGTGGTCGTGTAGTGAGCCAGGCCCACAGCTTTGGGTCGCCCTGCACAGGGAAGAAAGAGGCTGCGTTGCTGCCTGGCTGCCGCATCGCCTCCATCCCTGGGCTGCTGTGAAGGAGACCGGAGCAATACCTTACTGTGATGCTGCTGGTTTGCTCAGCCAAGTGCTGCCAAGGAGCTCACCGTGTGCCATGAAGCGCTTGTCACAGATGGTAAGTTTTTCCCCTAAACTCCTAACTCTGCTTCTGAAGGCTACATCAACTGTCCCATAAATGGCACTTGTCATAAGTAATAGCTTTTCTTCTTTTCCTACTTTTATGCTGTTGGACAGCTAAGGGTGAGGGTTTTTTTTGTTTTCTTTTTTTGAGGGCAACAGTTGGCTGCACAATCCTGCTCCTTTCCAGAGGGAGCACGGATAGCTTTTGATGGCCGGAGAGGAAAAGGTGGTAAGTCTGGTGGGATCTCTTTATTAATGCCAAGTCTGAAAATGAAATTGCCACTCCTGAGGGCAGTAGTTCAGCCTCTCATTGCAGCAGCCTCATGGTCTGATGAGTTACTGTGTCTTTTTGATAATTGCTTTCCATAGCACTGGGCATTCTCGGCCTTTGTAGCAACAGTAAGCTCAGCTTAATAACTGCCTGTGGCTTTCGTTGGTCTAATGACAGTTTTGGGGTAGTTAATGTAACTAAAAAGATACCTGGTTGTGCTGAGTAATACAACTATCAAAAAGGAAAGAAAGGAACACATTTACTTTTTATGATTCTAATTTTGCTACTGGGTCCTCATCACAAGGGCAAATGTTCATTAGCAAATTTTTAGGAGAGGCTCCGTTGTCCAATGAGTATATACGTACCTTACAGGTACGGTCACCAGCTGTTTGTAGTGTTTAGCTCGACATCGGGGAATTGGTAAGAGGTTTCCTGGTTTGGTTTTCTAGACATGAAATCTAACAGATAAGGTCAAAATTCAGGACTGGTTTACAGGAGCACAGCTTCAAAAGGATCTGTATAGAGTGTGGTTTAACTTGATGTTATGACAAAACTCTTAACAAAAGGAGTTGTTTTAAAGGAGGAACTCACTTGGGTGGAAAGCGAGGAGACCGCAGATACCCAGACCAAACAGGGAGTGACAGAAACAGCAGTGGGTATCAAGGCTGGCTTTACAGCTGCATTTGCTTTGGATGGGGCCAGGAGTGAATAAACACTAGGACCACACAAATGCCGGTTGCAAGGGACCTCTGGAGATCTGCAGTCCTACCTCCCACTCACTGTGGGCCCTCAGCCAGCGCTGGGTCTGGCTGGCCAGCGCTTTGTCCAGTGAAAGCCTCCAGGGATGGCACGTCCTCCCCCAGCATGAGTGACTGAGGCTGAGTGGAGCAGGAGATGGCTGTTGCCAGACAGATCTGCTGCTCTGCAAGCCCTACAGAGAAGCCTGGCAGTGGGGATGGCACGGTTGTTCTTCCTGGCATCGTGTCATATCACCATCAAACATTGTACCGTGGCTGTAGGAACGCATGGAGAGACAGTGTCCAGCCAAAAGATCTTGAAAGAAAGAACATCTAAAGGGCTGCATGAAGGATCATGAAGTTGTTGAGATGTTAGTGCAGAGATCATCTTGGCTACATCCCCAGCCTTTCCCGTCACTGAACAGAGCTGTGAGCAACCAGAACACAAATCTCACCTGAATGGGAAAGACTTCACTTCCCTTCGAAAGGGATCCTTTTCAGAAAATTTGCACCCACACAGCCTTAGATAAATGGGGTGACTGCCAGAGACCAGACTCCATTTCACAGATGGAAGTGTCAGATGAATGGCAGAGCACTTGTAGAGATGACGACGATCTCCTGCCAGCCTTACTGGACAGCCGTGGTGTGTCACCAGGAGGAGCAATGCCTTTGCTGTATTCAGCCTTTCAATGTATGATGTGTCCTGGCTGCACAGTAGGACTGCAGCGCAGTAGGACAAGTCAGTGCTCTGCCCCCCAAGTGCTTAATACTGGAGGAATTATCCAAATAAAAGTATCTCCCAGAAGAAAGTCGTCTTTCCGTTCCCAGGGATCAAGTGGGGACAGGCCATTTCCCTCAGGGAACTCTATTTGTGTCACTGAAGACCAAGTCCCTGGGCAGAATGAGGCAAATTCAAATCCATAGTGGGTTTTTTTTCCCAAAGAAAACACTTCTCATAGGAAAATATTGGTTTGACAAAATGGGAAGTATCTGGGGGGAACTCACTGATGCGCTTATGATCATACTTCCAAAAAATAATAAAAACATTTTGTTTCTAAAGCATCAAAGAAAAAAAAATGTAAGAAAAAGGCCAAGGGCTTTTATTGTATATAGCACATTATATTCAAAATTACAAAAATAAAAATGAAGTGCTGTAACTAGGTTATTTTGATGTTTCCAGAACAGATTTTGAAAATTTAATTTCTTGGAAATTTCCTACTGTGCATTCCAATTTAGGCCTAAAGGATTTTTTTAAACATTCAATTTCCCCCATGACAGAACCTGCCAATTTAAACTAGGTCTAAAAATAATAAAGAGGTCAAACAAATCTGAGTAATATTTGGAATTAAAAAGAACTTCATTGGAAACCTCATCTCACATGTGACTCTCATCCTCCCAAGTATTCTTGCCCTCTTTTTACATTTAATCCATATCCCACTCAAGGCTAGGAACGGGGGTTGCAGCAGCAAAGGTCCCGAGCTTGTGCTGCGCTGGGATGGCGTCCGCCCCGTCCTTCGGCGGAGGGCGTCGCATGCTGGGGGGGACAGGCCGTGTGCACACACAGCAGTGCCGCCGTGACACCCTGCCTGACAGGGCGTTTCAGCCAGGCCGCTGGACTTGCACCACGGCAGCCGATACCTGTGGCCAAGCCCATCGCTGGAGAGCATCGCTTTGTAAAGCGCCAGCACGAGACAAGAAAGAGCTCCTTTAACCCGGGCTCGTAGCTGAGGGATTGACACTGCTGCGCACACAGTTTGCTTTAGTTTATTGAAATGCTGCGGTTTGCTGATTTATAAGGTTTTTTTTTTTGCTTTTATGATTCAGCTCAGGGTAATGGCAGTCACTGGAATTGGTGTCCCGAGTGGCTGCGTGTTTGCAGCAATGCAGGAACATTTTGTTATTGTTGTTTTCAAAATGAACCACAGACCAGATCTGCTTTGCAGCTTTCGCAATGCAAGGTAAAAAGTAATATACGCAGCAAAACCTAGTGACGTGAAGGCATTTCAGGGCTGGCAAGTTTAAGGCACACTGACCTAAGGCCACTAGCACTGGAAGGAGTGAGCACGTTGCAAGGGAACGATGTCCACGTGGGCCATGCCTGTTCTGACCGAAGAGGACCAGGGACCCATCACTGCTCCTGAAGCCAAGCGGTACCAGTGGGCTTGCGTCCACACTGACTGGGACTGGTGTCCCATCCCCCAGGGATGTTTTTCTGTCCCCACTTGGCAGGACAGCCTAATGCAGGGCCAGTGAGTAGCTGAGCAGTGCGGACTGTCGCAGCCCAGGAGATCTGTCATCTTGCTGTTACAGAAGGACATGGTATGGGGGACGTGCAGCCATGCATGGGCGACAGCCAAGCCTCTGTCTCCGCTCTCACAGATAAGCATGGCACCTGGAGTGCCTGGCAGATGACAGGCTGAGCACGGCACATGGTGCCCACAGGAAGCAGCGTTCTGAGGTGCCTCCACCTTTCCTATCCCCACAGACTGTTGCTGTTTCACAGAGGGGCCTCCTGGTGTTCCCTGTCCAAAAACAAAGCCCACAGAGTCATGGCAATCAAAAGCAACCCCTGCCATATGTAGCTCCCTAGCCAAAGCCAATTCCATGTTCCTAACAGTCTTGCACTTGGCCCTGTTAATTAATACAGTCGTGACCTTGAAGCCTAATTACTCAAAGTCACGGTAAAATGAAGAACCTCAGCAGGCTGGAGGCGATGTACTAGGGGCGGTCTGCTGAGCAACTTTGATTGCAGTGCCTGTGTGTCTACAGCGCTTCACTCTTGTGTTTGGCCTCTATCAAATTGAGTCTACTTCAAAATCTCCTATGGAGGGTGAAAAACCTGGTGGCAAGTTGCAAGATTATAATTGCTTGATATGGAGATTGCTTGGGGGGATTTTTAACAGCTGGTTCGGGAATCAGCTGATTCAATAAGTGGTTTTGCCAAAGCAGAGTAAATTGCTTGCAGCACATTCCTGGTTTGCTTCCTGCTCCACCTCAGCTGTAAGACACCTTGAGGTGACCTTATGCTGCCGTAAGCAGCCCGGTCTGAATTGAGCACGGGAGAAGGGAGTAGAGATCTGCTGGGCCCTTCCAACCCAGAGGAGTCTGTGGCTCTGGGCCAAGGATGGCCAGGGCCTGCTGGAGGCCTCCCGGGCCAGAGGGTGAAAGTCTCAGCAGCAGAAAAAAAGGACCAGTAAATAAGATGGAAGATGGAAGACAGTTTATCTGGAAGGAAAAAAAATCCTCTTTTCTAGCAGCTGAGAACCAGCAGGGAAAATGAAGCACGGCTGTGGCCATCAAGAAGAAGAAAACAGTGATGAGTAGTGGGCTGAGGAGTGACTTTGTGGTTCTCTGCTGAAGAGGAGTGTGGTGCAGTACAGACAGGCCAGCCCCAACGACAGCAGCTGGAGTTCAAGGGAAGGGAGGAATCCTGCCAAAACAGATTGCACAGCTCTGTTTTTTTCTGGTCTTTTCTAATACACCAAAATTCACTTTGCAGCTGATTGACTTAAATTAAATGATTAACATCTTCACTTTTACATAAAGCGTCCTCAACCCTTTATTATGAATTTAAATGTTACTTTGCATTTTCTGAGTGTCAACATACACAAGCAGGCCTGACTTCCTTTTGAGAAATATCAATAAAATAACAGCTTCTACTGTCAGGCTCTGGCATGGTTCCCAGTTATTGAGCTACTTGAAACAACATTTGTCATTGCTAAACCCCTTTTTTTTAAATACAACATGAAATAGGCCGTAGAAGTTTAACTGCTGCCCTCTTTTGGGTAGAGTAATTACTGCTCATCTCTGTTGAGATACTCCACCACCAACAGATACTGAATTATCTCAGCCTTGGGGGCACAGCGATGGAATTGTACACAGCCTAATATCCTTTAATACCCCAAATTCCACATGCTGTTTGTTCCTTCCTTTACAATTAACAGTGACTTGCCGACGAAGGACTTCTTCAGTCAGTGACAGCTTCTGTACCTCCCCATTCTTCTGTGATTCCTGTGGGCACCGAACAATTCTGTGCTGCAGGACACTGCGGATCACAAACTCATATTGTCGGCATGAGTTTTAATTGCTTACCAAATACCAGGGAGAATAGCGTCGGTTTACCCAGGCTCCATAGCCTGACTTTCAGATGGCTTTCTCTTGCACTGGGAAGCCCAGAGTTAATATGTACTTATATTAACATGAACATATTGTGCTTCTATTAAGGCTCTTTCCCCTAGTGTCTGTATTTATTTTTAAAGTGAAAACCAGCGGTTAAGTGGTCACAAGGGGGATACCAGAATCTGTCAGAACAGATAACTGGTAGATGTCCCAAGACAAAAGCAGTAAAAACGTAGAGGCAGAGAAGGATGTTTAAAGCCCGGTGAAAAGACATTATAGAACACCTGTGCCTTTGCAAATCAGCTTCTAGTTTATTTTTAAATCCTGGGATATGAGTCAAAGGTGAAACATTTCCGTCTGAGTCCCTGCACAGAGCAGCTATAGCTGATCAGCCCCATGAGAAGAGGTAAGAAGTGGCCAGTACGGAATCAGCGGAGATCAGCCTGTCCCTCGCTGGCATGCTTTCCTTCCTCTTTCACGCCTGCTGTCAGTGGACAAAAAGTGAAATAAGGGGAGATGCATCTGATTTCTTAGTTGTCTCTTGCCTCATTTAGACAGCACTGGCAACTCTCCGGTTGCTGCACAGCTGCCACAAAAGCTCCCTCTAAGTGCAAATCCTGCAGGGTCCCTGAACTCATGGGACAAAGACATTCAAACACCAAACCTTGCCCCACTTGTTACACACTGCTGAGGGTCCTTCTTCAAGCTGATGCCAGGTTGGCACAAGATGAGAGTCTCAACCTAGACAAGGGCCTGCTTACCTGGCCATCAGAGCCCATGTTGTTAGACATGTTCTGGGTATCTCTGGGTGGCTAATTGTGTCTTCCTCGTTAGAGTACTGGAGTGGGGTGTAGGGTGAAGTTTCTGCTTCAGAGCAGGATTCTTCAGTTTCTTTCTTCCATATCTGAAGACAGATGCTACTGTATAACCTGTACAAATTTCTATGGGTGTTTTGCAAGAGATTTTTTTGGTAAGTGGGGGTATTCGTCTTTTAAAGGAGTGCCTTATTAACTGGAAATAGAGTTTGTTCCTCCCTAGCTTAATATTGCTGTTTGTACAAAATAAAACATCTTTAATATGTGAAATCAAGAGAGCTTCCACGATATGGCAGCCAGTGGTCTGATGAGACAGATTGTCACAAGAGAAACTTCTGGCTCCAGGAAAGGCAGAGGTCCAACATGAGCCACTCTCCCACCTCCAGCCATGAGGCCACTGATTATGCTCAAGTGAAAGCAGCTTCCTACTTGTTCACAGGTGAGAAAGCTGGGCTTTGGGTGTCTGCCGCCCACAAACAGCTGCAGATCTCTGGCCAGAGGTACCAAGTGGGTGACATAAGTGTTGGTTTTTTTTCCTCTGTACCAGATTCGTCTGTCTTAGGTGGCTCCTTCAACAAAGGACTGTATTTATTATCAGCTTCTAATAAGATACCTAGCTCACCCTAAGAATTATTTATGGGACCTGACTGTGTAATTTAAGGCTATAGAAAATTAATGATACCACACGTTCAGGCACTGATGTCCCTTTTGTTGATCTACTCTCTGCACTCTTTAAGGCTGAGGTCTGGATGACCTCAGCAACTGCTGATGCTAATGAGAGTTGAGAGCACCCAGGATCTCACGAGGTTAAGCGCTAATCTTAATAACTGCTGATCTAAATGTTTCACTTCAACAACCAAGGAGAGGAAAAATGCTCTGGAAATTTAATTTAATCTCTCAGGACAAGCATCCCGTGTGGGCCTCATCCTCACTGCTGCGCTGTTACGTCACAGAACGTCTCAGCCCCTGCCTTTGAGGGACCTACTGATACAGTGTTAAAATCTCACCCTAAATTTGATTGCTCTACACATTGTCCAGTCTTGACGTAGCAACAACCAAGTTAACTGTGCGGAGAATTTATGCTTGTGATGGTTACCACCTCATGAACTGGGCAGAGAGGACTGTGCATTTAGTCACTGTGGAGTCCAAGCATAATTATGTCCCATGGGCCCGATACATTAGAAAAGCATTTTGTAGACTAAAATGAATTGATAATGATTATTATCATTAATAGTGATAATTAATGATAATAATTCCTGGACCCTGCAAGCCTGGAAGCCAACGCGTGAGCTGTGGTTGGTAGGGGCCATCTTGTGGTAAGACGCTCCTACAGTCATTTTAAAACGGTCCATAAGGAGATGTCGTTAGGTTAAAAAAAGAATAATTTGAGCTTCCTAGGATCTTTATGTGTTACTGATAGTATTTTAGTAACCTGAAAATGAAGACAACTGCGTGATAACCATTTGCATTAAATGCAGACTAGGCAAGGGCCTGCAGTCAGGCCCCAGCAACAGGCTGAGCTGGACTGCAAAGAAAAATGGATTTTATCTTTTTCAGGTAGATTTTAGAAACTTCTCTAGTTTAAACCTTAATTGCCTGGCAGTTTTAAAAATGGTGTCCAATAATACTTTTTAAAATAAATAACATAATTATGACAACTCCACAGAAATGCTAAAACAAAACACAGGCTACCGCAGTTGGGGCCATCATCATCACGCCAGAGCAGAGTATCGCAGGCTGTCGTACGGCCAATTGAAGAAGTGAAAATAGCTGTGTCAGACCCGAGTAACCTTTGAAACTGGAATGGAGATGCTCTGCTGCTGTGTATTTTGCCCAAAGCATGACAACACGTGCAGTTTGGCTTCCTTTGAAGCAGAACCAAGACAGCTGTCACCTCAATAGGTGTTTAAAACAAAGTTACACTGTTTTGTAAACAGCAATGAACTGATTGTCTTCTGGAATTTTCCAAATATTAAAAAAATAGTAAACAAAAAAGTTATTTTTTGCTTTAATTTCTTGAATTTTGCTAATAAAGTCTTGAAATGGAATTTTATTGTTTATTAATCTAATATGTTGTTCTCACTGTTGCCTAGGCTGGATCATTAGTTACAGTTTAATTAATATTGGTGTCTAACAAGTGGTACTTACATATCTGTTTTTTAATACTTGGTTTTCAGAAAAGCATCCATTCACAGAGTGGACTATAAGGTAATTCTCTGCTTCAAATAACTGGTGATAGCAAAATATTTGAAGAATTGTTCCAGTACAAAAAAAAAAAAAAAAAAAAAAAAAAAAAAAAAAAAAAAAGAAGGAAAAATGCACCTGGAAAGGGCTCTTCTCTTCATGCCAAAGAAACTGGATCAATCACTGCATTGGGCTGGGGATTACTATTGCTTGATGAGTCAGCCCTGAGTCTTTCTCAGTTTGGACCCCAGTTTAGGGGTGACTGTCACCAGCCAAACTCCCTTTCCATCCATGGTGATGTAACAGTTAGGACAGACTGACGTTGGGGAGCAGCTCACCTGCATCAGGTGAGGAAGAGTGTGCACAGGAGCGTTGCTCAGCTCAGACGGGAGGAGACAGTTTTCCTTTTGCCTTCAGTTGCGCTAGACTGGCTGTTCTGCCTCCCTCCACCACTGCAAATACAGCACCCTGGAGTAAGTACAGCAATGCCTCACACATTGGAAGGATGGGATTCAAACCCGTCAGCTGTCTCAGGCAGCTTCAGGTAGCCCATGGACAAGTTTACCAGCAGTGTCTGGATACAGTCCCGAGTTAAACAGGTCACGGAGGCTGAAGCGTTCTGTGGTTTCTAGACAAGATTCCTCCAGTTGAGGATGCTGTTGATCAACTGGGAAGCTTGCATGGCTGCTGCCAGCACAGGAAGGAGTGTTTTGCCAAAACTGCTTCATGAATAGAGAGAAGGGGGATCCCATCCTGCCCCTGGGATCCCACCTCTCTCTGAGCAGTGTCATAGCGTTTCATGAGAAGCTGCCTCCAGCAACAACAACTGTTGAAGGGATCCCTCCAGTGCTGCTCGTGCTCCATCCTGCCTCTCCCTGCTCGTTCTTGCCATTTGCCACAGTGTCATCCAGTGCAGCTGCCATCTCTCCAAACACTCTGTGTGACAGCAGCAGCCTGTTCCATTTCAGGAATACAAAAATATTTGGAGTAGAGAAACTAGATGCACTCCCTCTAAATAGAGGTGAATTTATTTGCAGGGCTGGCTGAAAAAAAAATGTAATTGCCTGTTCTCAAACAAAAGTTAATGCAGTTGCCGTCATTATTCCAAGATTTCAACAACGCTGAGAGAAGATGACTGATATGTATAGCTATGTTGGAGTTGGTACATTGGCCTCCAGTGCATTTCCTGCCAATTTGGTAATAACCACTTCCTGGCTAATAAACACAGTCTCAGAGTTTATTTGCCTTAATCACCTTGGCCTTCCTCTTCAGAGTTCATCCAGCCCAAAACAATGCTATTACATTTCTTTTTTTTTTTTTTTAAGACACATTCTGATGTCAGAACTACAGCTAGCAAAGGAACAGGATGGAGGACATTGCAGTGCTGGATCCCAGAAAAGGGAGCTACTGTTAGTGGTATCTCCTGAACTGTTTAAATGTTCCTGTGTTGGATCCTACAGACCTGCTATTGCCTGTCGTGATGTGTTTCTTCCCATTTTTCAGCATATTCACATACACATTTTAGTTAGATGACTTTGGACAGGTTATTCCTAAATGCAGCTGCTGATTATAAGTTGTACCTACGGTAGCAAATAAAACAAGTTCTCAACTAACAGCTTTGAAGAATGGAAGGAGTCAAAACAGTAGCAACAGAACAAAGCAAACACGGTCATAACTTGACTCCTCTCACACTGTCTCAACATCCTGACAGAAAACCTCCCTCAGCATTTTATTCAATGCGTAAGTCCTTTGAATGCTCAATAGAAACAACCCAAATCCAACTCAGCATAAAACCTTCTTGTTACACATGTGGCATTTCTCCCTGCTTTATCCATACCAAAAGTCATATTTGGATGATTTTTTGGAGCAAGTCCAGAGGAGGGCCATGAAGATGATCAGAGGGCTGGAGCACCTCTCCTAGGAGGACAGGCTGAGAGTTGGGGCTGTTCAGCCTGGAGAAGAGAAGGCTCTGGGGAGACCTGATAGCATCTTTCCAGTACCTCAAGGGGGCCTGCAGGAAAGATGGGGAGAAACTCTTTAGCAGGGCCTGTTGTGATAGGTCAAGGGGTAATAGTTTTAAAGTAGAGGGAGGTAGGTTCAGACTGGACATTAGGAAAAAAATTTTTACAGTGAGAGTGATGAAACACTGGTACAGGTTGCCCAGAGGCATCCATGGGTGGATGCCCCATTCCTGGAAACATTCAAGGCCAGGATGGGGCTCCAAGCAACCTGATCTGGTTGGAGATGCCTCTGCTCTTCATAGGGGGCTTGGACTAGATGACTTTTAAAGGTCCCTTCCAACTCTAGCCATTCTATAATTCTATAATATCATTTTTTCTCTCTAAGACAAGGTAAAGGACAATTTTTAGTCAGTATTTCTGCACAGAAAATGGCACTTTCAAGCCTTAGAAATGTCTGGCTCACTGCATTTTACTGTGTCACCCTGAAAACTTAACCCCTCTGGCCTTTTGAGCAATTGGAGTCTGAGTAAATAATCAATAATACTATCTTTGAGGCTAAAAAAACTGTTTATCTCAGTTCTCCTAGTCATTTCGGCAGACTGTTTACTCTGATGCTCACTTTCAAATGACACATTATGTAGAATTACTGAAAAATGTGCTGGCAGATGCTACAGCTAAGAATAACGTGAAGCAGTCAGGTGATTTGCACAGGGAAAACTGCTTATGAAGATGAGTAATCCAACAAATTATCTTGTTTTCTTAAGTTAAAATCCTAATTGGGAATATATTCCTGATGTGAAATAATCAATAAGTTATCAATTTGCTTTTTAAATTAAAAGTTTTAAAATAAACTGTCAGAGCATTCACAAATCACATGTAGAGAGTGATTATAAATTTCATTTCTCCAAAGCAGAACCCTTACCTACTATTTTTGATTATATAGGACAATTACTCTCAATATTTAAATTTTGCATTAGTTGTTTGCTCATCAAGGGTTTTTTTTTGTTTTTATTAAGGGCTAAGCTGGCTTTAGACTTTTAATTTTTTTCATATATTAAATTCATATAGTAAATTCATAATCAAGCATGCTTCTAAGGGTAACAGCCCCAAAGCCCCAAAGCAAACCCAATCCAGTCCCTGAGGAGTAAGATGATTCTGTCAATCCCATGATATTTGGAAAGCAAATTTTCAAAATGTGTAACATACAAACATGTCTCCATTATAAGACTGTTATCATTTTTTCTTCAATGGACAGCATTTTGGGGGGCAGACTAGGCTACTAGTTAGGCTGCTGGGCTAACAAAGCTGTGATTTGACATCCAGAAACTGCGTTATCTGCATACATGGTAGGTGTGCGGTGTCTTTCCTCACTGTCTTGACTTTTCAGCCCCACATCACCCTCTTCCCAGGACAGATGTTTGTGTGACCATGGGACTTTCCAGATCAGGGAATTAATCTTGCTGAAAAATAAACCAAGAGAAATAGGTAGATTTTTTTTTTTTCAGTTGGGAAAGCTGCCCAGCATGGGTCACTGCACAGCCTCACAAATGCTTGTGCCAGAACAGTGTAGGAGGCAGCAGAGAGGAAGCAATGACAGGACCAAAACGTTGCTTGGTGGGTTTGTGTAGGTGAGGATTCAACAGGTAACGACAAGCCTGCTGAAGCTGAGCTTGACAGCGCCGCTGCTCCCCGCCACCCCGGCAATGCTCCCTCGGTTGTGCTGGTATAATTGTGCAACTGGACAGCAAAGTTAGAACAGACAGTTTGGCCAAAAAATGACCCAATGAAACAGCAGCTGCTAATTTTAGCTGGATTGATTTTCTGACCCACTTCAGTGTATGGTGACACGGACAGTCGTGTCAGCACAGTGAAGGAGCACAGGATACTGGGGGCAGCTGGAAGACCAGGGCAGGATGGGCAGGGGGAGGACTGCCTGAAACGTCCCTCTTGCTGAAAAACATCAGTGTAACCGTAATGAGACTAGCTCTGTCGCTGCAGGAAAATTCATGAGTACAGTCTGGCCTGTCATGAGTCATCATTGTCCATGTTTTTCTTTTGGAACACATCACACATCGATTTCAAGTCATCAGCTTTCACCTCCGATCCTGCCCTGTGCACAGGGTTCCATGGGAATTATAACTGGAATAGGTCCTGAGGTTCCACACATATGAGACCAGCGGCTCACCAAGACAAAAGATTGTTTCATAAATTAAACATTATGGTTTGCTTTAGTCACAAAAAGTTTGCCAGCAAACCGCAAATTTAACAGACCTAGTTTGGGAAGCTGTGTTCGCAGCAAATTTCAGCTGTTTACTACAAATATTCCTTTGAGAAGTTAATACTCAAGGCTGCTTATCTAAGAGATATGACGCCTTATATGATAGTGTAATATTTCAATTTGTGACTAGCTAACCAAATTATTACCTGTTTGCTATTCTGGTCAATACAAATATAATCACAAAATAAAACTATTCTGTGATTAAATAAATCAAAGCATTTGTCTGAAGAAAAAAATGAATGCAACTTACTTAATCTGAATTTATCTGAATAAGCTGTTGTCAGTGAGTGTAGCTTCACTGACAACATTATACACGGACAACTAATAACTAAATCGTTATTGAAATACTTTTTCATATGCATTTGTTTAATACTTTGCTATCTGGGAATGAAGGCAGGGAAGTCATGACACAAGAAAGCTGTGACAGCCTCCAAGAGGTAAAGGACATCCTGACGGTGCATTGGCTCGTAAAATCTTCATATCCACACAGCTCAAAGTACTCGTCTCTACCCCCAGCCGTTACGTGAATGGATCTCCTAAATCAGCTCTAGCGCTAAAGGGTTAAGCAGTTGGCCATGACTGTACCTGCTTTGTAAAATAACTCTAGGTTGGATCTTGAAATTCATAGATCGATAAAACTTTTATATATATCTGAAGAATTTCTTTAAAAGATACTTAAAGAGAGAATGCAAAAATGCTTAGAAAGTCACAAGATGCTATACTAATATTTAGCTAGCATGCTGTCTGTAGAAGACAATGATGTTCCAGCAATCTCATAGTGTTACTTAAAAAATGTGATAAAATAATGGAAAAGAGAGAGGTAGTTTATATTTATTAATCTTTCAGGACACTGTTTAAGAAATTAAGTGTCCCTGAAATGAGAATTCAAAGAATATAATAAAAAGGAACTGGTTAAAAATACAAAAGCCTAGAAGAGATTTATGCTGTAACTGATAAAAATTAAGAACAGGTGCTTCAAGGTTGCATATTAATTCCATTATTGTTTAAGATATTACCATCTGGGAGGGGAAATATTAGATAAAAAATCTGCAGATTATACAAGTAAACTAATTATTTAAAAAAAAAAAAACCAGGCGCAGGCCATGGTACATAAGAGAGATTTAATAAGAATATACGAATGAACAACATAATATCAAATGACAATTCAATAGTGACAAATACAATATAACAAACACTGGAGATAAAAATGTAGACTATCCATATACCTTCAAAGGGTCTAAATTAACTTTATCAGCTCAAGAAAAGCACCTGTGCATAAACATAGGCAGCTTATGGAATACCTGCCGTAAACACGCTGCATAGCCATGAAAGCATGTAAAATGCTACAATGGTCAGAGAACATATAATAATATTAAACAAGTCTGTGGAATATCTCCACGTGGTGCTTTTCATCCAGTTTCATATCCTCTCTCAAATTTTTCATTTTTGATGGAGGTGAAAAGAGCAAAATAAGAGGAGGCGGTTTTGAGGGAGTCTGCACGCTGCGTTAACAACAGGAACCGTATTTGCATACAGAGTATGAGACAGCACGGCTCTAAGCAAGGTTCTGAGGAAAAAAAATTACCAAATACAAAAGCATTAACTATGTGCAAGGACAGCAAAAGATCACAAGTGCTGTTGTATTTCTATACCCAAAAGTTAATACTAAAACGTCTTCTGTCTTTGCAAAGGAAACCTTATTCCAGGTCTGTCTTCAACCATTAAAGATGTGGATGGCACACACTGAGGACATAGGAGTCTGCATCTGCCAGCTGTTAATCTGCTTCCACCTTCCTCTTCAGCATTTCATTCTCAGCACCTCTAGACAGAAGGTATAGTGTTGGATCTATATAAGGTCTAATCCAGAATGGGAAAGCTTATGCACCTATGCATTTGTTTTGAAGAACCAAAAAAGCTACAGAGTCAAACTATTCTTTTATTCCAGATTACATTTGCTGGAGTTCAAAAAAAGTTGCTCCATTGTTCCACAGAAAGTTATTAGTTAAACTAGAGATGCTTAAGGTTGTTAGAATGGAAACTATCAGAGGGAAAACTAGAAGGGATTGTATTGGAAAAAAAAAAAAAAAATTGGAGGAGAGGGTCTTCTAGAGCCATAAAGAGAAATATATTAATAACTTTCCTCCCATTTTCTTGTCAGTGGCAGCTTACAGTAGCCATGAAGAAGGTCTAGTGTCTCAGCAGTGGGGTGAGCGTGCCCTGGCTGGACCCATCAAAAAGGTGGACAGCAGCTGAAACACATAAATGGCAAGCAAGAAGTAGGAGTCATCCAGGACTGTTTGGCAACTTCCAGGGGAAAATCCATGGCTGGAATAAGGTGAGATATCTTTGGGAAGAACTGTGGTCTTGCAATACACCCCTGGAAAACCAGAGAGAAGCTGAGAGGCTTGTCCATTGACCTCTCAGAACTAGAACACCAAGTCTGGGGGACCAAAGGAAAAATCTAACCCAAGAAAAAAAAACAGCTTGAAAGATTTATTCCCTGCTTTCCCCATGCTGATGTACCAGAGGTACAGTGTCAGTAAAAGGATTTGCTGGCCAGTTTCTTCAGCTAAAGCCACAGAGTTGGCCATCAAGGGTACCACTTGCCACCCTGCCAGATCTCAAACCAGAGAAAGCAAAGCAAGATCAGGGCTCTCAACTGTTGGCAGAGGGTGAGCTGGGGAGAAGAGAGCTCCCACTAGGAAGGGCTGGGAAAATGAATGGGAGTTGGGTATATAAATGGGATGGGGATATAACTCTGGAAAGAGTAGTTAATCTAAAATTTTTTTATACAGCTGCTTGAGACTTCCAAGGCCCTCATGCAAGATGGAGACAACTGGAATTCCTGTTCCAAATTCATTAGAAGGATTAGGAACTTCTCTACAGTTGTTTTTATGAATTGCCCTACGCAGAGCCGATTCTATCATGAAGACAATCTGCAGTGAAGTCCCTGAGGGGATGATGATGAGAAATAGAGATGATAGACCACACTGAAAAGGAGCATGTCGAGGGGTGGAAAGCCTATAAATAGAACAAAAAGTAAAGCATATTAATGAAATCTGCAAATAGTACTCGGGCACATTCCATAAAAGATTATTAAAAGTATTGTAAAAGGAAAAACTAAATTACTTTGATGCATGGAATAATAGAAATGGCATGAAGTTTTTTACTGTAAGACTTCTGGGATTGACACCCTAAAATTCCTGCTGTAATGTATGTATGTCTATCACGTGACTTGGAGATGACTAAGCCACTGAAATGATGCAGATGTCAAACTTGTGGAGGGAATTTTACAACCTTGGTCTGTGTGTTTCCAACCAAGCTAGGGAACAAGCAATGCCCTTGTAAAAGATAGTCTGGAGTATCAGCATTCTGTGATCGTTTTTTGAAATAAATCAACTTGTGTTAGAACAGGAGAAGTACTATTTATGGAACTTATTTATGGAAAGAAAACTCTTCTAATTCTATAGGAAGTCACAAAATGAAGAATAAGGGCAACAAATCTTTCTAAATATACCTAGAATAAACATGAGGAAGGAAAGCAATCTAATTGGGATAAAGAACAATATCTATTCCTGAGCCAGCAGGCTAGCAGCAAATAGAGTGAAAGTAAATAAGCTGGAACTCGGGAGGATTTACAACTCTGAAAAGTCAAACACTAGAATAGCTGTTCAATATGAGATGTGAGGACAAGAAACAACTCACCTTGGACACTATTAGCTTATGCATGGCTGCACATGACTGTGGATTGTGAGGGGCTTAAACTTAGCACTGCAAGGCACTTCTGATTTATCATGTTCGTCTCACACATGATAGACAACTTTTTTTTTTTCCTAGTTGACTTCATTAGGCTGTCATAGATCTAGTCATACCAACTATCCAGATGGACAATACTAATCTCTGATAAGGCTAGCAAATGTTTGGACTATCTGGTATAACTGGAGCTGCTAACGGATCTTTCTAAGGTCTCAACACACCAGGAAAATGAATACTTTTTTTTTTTTCCGAATGAAACAGTCAAATCCACCTCAGACTAACGTAACAGTTCATTTCTAATAGTGCAGTGTTGCAGTGTGTTACAGAAGCCAGTGGGAGGTGCAAAACAGAGGCAAGACTTCCATTGGTTCAAAACTATGGAGATGGTGGTCACCCACCATGGAAATACGGCAGGTAAGAGTGATGCCCACAGTTCATACTAACCCATCACCCAGGAATCTCCTTCTAAGGCACACTGTTATGTTCCATCCATACAACTTAAGGAAGGGGAGAAAGAAATCATTTGAAAATCCTAGTTTATTCCAGAAATGCCAAATCTGAAAAATCTCCTCATCCAAGGGCAGCCTTGGCTGCAGTGACCATGAAATGGTGAAGTTCAAGATCCTTAGGGCAGCTAGGAGGGTGCACAGCAAGCTCTCTACTCTAGACTTCAGGAAAACAGATTTTGGTCTCTTCAGGGATCTGCTGGGTAAAGTCCCACAGGATACAGGCCTGGAGGGAAGAAGGGCCCAAGAAAGCTGGCTAATATTCAAGGAACACCTCCTCCAAGCTCAGAAGAGATGCATTCCAACAAAAAGGAAGACAGGCAAAAATGTCAGGAGGCCTGCGTGGATGAACAAGGAGCTCCTGGACCAACTCAAACATAAAAAGGAAACCTACAGAAGGTGTAAGCAAGGGCAGGTAGCCCAGATGGAAAACAGAGAGATTGTCCAAGCAGCCAGGGACCAGGTTAGAAAGGCTGAAGCCCTGACAGAATTAAATCTGTACAGGGACATCAACAAGAAAAAGCTTCTATAGATCCATCAGCGATAAAAAGAAGACTAGGGAAAATGTGGGCCCTCTCTGAAAGAAAATGGGAGACATGGTTATCCAGGATACGGAGAAGGCTGAGGTACTCAACAACTTTTTTGCCTTGGTCTTCACTGGCAAGTGCTCTAGCCACACCGCCCAAGTTGCAGAAGGCAAACACAGGGACCGGGAGAATGAAGAACTGCCCACTGTAGAAGAGCAGGTTCGGGATCATCTAAGGAACCTGAAGGTGCACTAGTCCATGGGACCTGATGAGATGCATCTGCAGGTCCTGAGGGAGCTGGCGGATGAAGCTGCCAAACCACTGTGCATCATATCTGAGAAGTCTGGCGGTCTGGTGAGGTTCCCACTGACTGGAAAAGGGGAAACATAACCCCCATTTTAAAAAAGGGAAACAAGGAAGGCCTGGGGAACTGCAGGCCAGTCACTCACCTCTGTGCCTGGCAAGATCGTGGAGCAGATACTCCTGGAAACTATGCTAGGGCACATAGAAAATAAGGAGGTGATGAGTGACAGCCAACAAGGCTTCACTAAGGGCAAATCCTGCCAGACCAATTTGGTGGCCTTCCACAAAAGGATCAGAGCATTGGTGGATAAGGGACAAGCAACTGACATCATCTGCCTGGGCTTGTGCAAAGCATTTGACACTGTCACACACGACATCCTTGTCTCTAAAATGGAGAAATGGATTTGATGGACAGATGACTTGGTGGATAAGGAATTGGCTAGATCACCGCACTGAAAGGGTTGCGTTTAATGGCTCAATGTCCAAGTGGAGACTGATGACAAGTGGTGCTCCTCAGGGGCCAGTATTTGGACTGGTGTTAGTGGATGAGAAGCTCAACATGAGCCGGCAATGTGCACCTGCAGTCCAGAAAGCCAACCACATCCTGGGCTGCATCAAAAGAAGTATGGCCAGCAGGTCGACGGAGGTGATTCTGCCCCTCTACTCTTGCGAGACCCCACCTGGAGTACTGCATCCAGCTCTGGAGCCCCCAACATAAGAAGGACATGGACCTGTTGGAGAAGGTCCAGAGGAGGCCACAAAGATGATCAGAGGGCTGGAGCACCTCTCCTGGGAGGACAGGCTGAGAGAGTTGGGGCTGTTCAGCCTGGAGAAGAGAAGGCTCTGGGGAGACCTTATAGCGGTCTTCCAGTACCTCAAGGGGGCCTACAGGAAAGAAGGAGAGGGATTTTTGACGAGGGCATGTAGTTGAGGGACAAGGGGTAATGGCTTTAAACTGAGAGTAGATTTAGATTAGATATGAAGAAGAAATTCTTTTCTGTGAGGGTGGTGAGACACTGGAACAGGTTGCCCAGAGAAGCTGTGGATGTCCCATCCCGGAAGCATTCGAGGCCAGGTTGGATGGGGCTTTCAGCGACCTCGTCTAGTGGAAGGTGTCCCTGTCCATGGCAGGGGGGTTGGAACTAGATAGTCTTCAAGGTCTCTTCCAATCCAAACCATTCTATGAGTCTATGATCACAGATCATAGTTCTAAGATAAGCTCAGGTAAGCACTGTGCTCTGTCACTTGGTTTTCAGGGAGCTTGTGCAAGCTACAGACCTAAGCTGAAGCAGCAGATTGGTTCAATGTAATGACCATTCTGTCTGTGCACCCCCAGCTGTTAGAGAATCTGTAACTGGCAGGGCAGTTGCTTTCTACCACTTGCCTCTTCTGTGTAAAACACAGAAATACAGAAAAAACTAAATGATGAGTCTCATTGCGTATTTCTGCTCTGACTTCAGAAGTTAACCACCTTTAGACAGCCTATGTCCAACTAACTACTGGAGCTTTCTTTCTGCATTGCAATGATTTCTTTACATGGCACACACCTATGGCAGCTGTTCTGAGGACAGGTCAGCTGAGTTATTAGCTTGCTTTCCCCTGACTGCCTTCAAAATAGGAAACGGATAGATGAAGAACCAACTTGTGAGTACTCCACAGTATTTCTGCAGCCAGGACAAAAACTTTTGGGTAAAAGTTCTCAGCTTGTGTCAGAGCTGCTTAAGGGGAAACCTCCAAACCAGTATAGCAGCGTTCCCAAATACTACAAATAAAACAAGTACATGCATGCATGTGTGTGTTTTAAACTTTGGTGTCCTGTTTTGGCTGGGATGGAGTTAATTTTCCTCTCAGTAGCTGATGTGTTTTGGATTTTGTATGTGAAGAATGTTGATAAACACACTGGTGTTGTGAGTTGTTGCTAATGAGACCAAGGACACTGTCTGGCTTCCCAGGTTTTGCTAATATGCAAAACAGGTGCAGGAAGCTGGGAGAGATATAGCCAGAATAGTTGACCCAAACTGGCCAAGGAGAATATTCCATGCTATAAATGTCATGCTCAGTACTTAAGTGGAGGTGGGCCAATGAGCTGGCTCTCTTTTTTCTCTCGCTGTTTGGAATCATTCCAGGATTGTTTACGGGTTTGTTTTTTTTTTTTTGTTCTGTGATTGCTGCTTGGCATGGGCTGTATCAGTCATCGGGTGCTGAGAAATTGTACATTATTTGGGGGTTTGTTTTGTTTTTTCCTTCTTATTCCTATTGTTTTTCTATTATTATTATTATTATTAATAATAATAATAATAATAATAATGTTTTCTTTTTTCTATCCTAGTAAACTGTCTTTATCTCAACCCACGAGTTTTCTTTCTTCCTGATTCTCCCCCCTGTTCCCTGGGGAGGGTGATTGAACAGCTGTGATTGCTGACTGTAGCTAAGCCACGACACTCGGCACCACATTCTGTGAGCTAGCACAGATGTTTCACCTGTCAGCTTCTCCAAACCCCACTCTTTTGTACCTATCTAACACGCAGGGAGAGTCAGACATCCAGATTAGTCCCATGAATTCCCCTAGCACTAAGACAGTAAGTCTTACCTACCATCTTGCTGAGGACTTCCACTTAGGTCCTTGCTTTTTATGCAGGACCAATGAGAACTGGGCTGTGACTTGTAAGCTACTGAGAAGAAGGAAAAGCCACCTCCTAAACAAATGGCCTCTGGAATAAACTATTAGGAGGAGGAAGCCCTTTGCAGGCATTTTTAGAGCAAGGTGAGAACAGAATGATTTCAGAGGAGAGACTAAAGTATCGGAACTGTGGCCTATGCCAATCAAAAGAATTACTTAATCTTGAGTGAATGACACTTATATGAAACAAGTAAGTGTCTAGAGATAGTAGCCTAAAATACACTGGTGCTGCATTGATCCCTTTTGGGTTGGCAAGTTTGCCATCACAACAGTCTTGAGATGAAAGTGGCAGTAAGCAGACAATCTGAGTTGGCATTTGGTGTGCTTGAACACAGATATCTGCTGCATGAAGATTTTTAAGTGTTTGTTACAGACAGGATGAAACAGGCTAGCTTAAGCTATCATCCTACCATTTAGTGTACCGGTAAAGTGTTCCCAAATACCCCGGAAGACCATGGTAGAGGCAGCACAGAGGCTGTGTGAAGGAAAGCATACATGTTTTCCAAATACTAAGTTTAGTCATTGTTGATAAACTTCTACATCTGAATCATAAACAATGTGTTCTGGTCAACCAGTCATAAATCCTAAAGATAATTCTGAAGGTCAAAATAGCTAAACTTAGTGACTGTTATGTTCAGCTCTCCCTTTCTCGGTACACTGAAGTGCTAACCGACATGGTGGTTGCCAGACAAGCAAAACGGAATATAAGCAGATACAAAAACAAACACACCAGGTTTCCTGTAAGTCAATTGATTCACTCACTTGTTTTAAACAATGCTTAAGCTCTTACTATTACAGCTTGAAACACAGGAATAAGTGTCCCAAGATGCCAAAATTCTAGATCTATTAACACTGCCCACTTAGCCTACATTTTTTTCTTCTATTGACATTTTGCTTCCCTGTGTCAATTGTATCTACCTCACGGTAATCCCTTGCTTGTGAAAAGCCAGGTTAAGCGAGAGGTGTGTGCCTCAATTCTTGGGCATAATATTAGTTTAATAAATACTGAGTGTGACTCATTCATCTGTGTGTCTGACATCCTCCTGAATTCCCTTTTCTGCTCGACTGCTGCTCTGGGTGTGCCATGGCTGCTCTGGCCACTGTCACTGTTCGCTGCTCTGACAGTGTCACAGGTACTGCACACACACAACCACACAACGCACCAGCTCTCTGTAACCTCATTCTTATCCCCTGTATCTCTGTCTGTGTACCACTTCTTCCAGTAAGACTCAGTCTAACAATGTGGAGATCGTTCAGTTAAATACCTAACATTTTCACCTCTTCCCAGTTAACCTCACTTACGACACATTCCACCTCTAGTCAAATTCCATTCTTAACAAAACTGAGAACTTGAATTTAATTACTTCAATGACTAATCTAGCTTTGCAGCACTGCATACGGTTGATTTCTAGGAAGTAAACTGAAGAGCCAATGTCTGCTTCAGTGTGAAGAACCTGAAGGAATTCTTCTTCAGCTATCAAATAAGCTTATTTTTAATTACTCCAATGAAGCTCTCATTGTCTTTACTTGCGGTTGTAGTCCTTCAGTGCTGCTACAAAAAGACCCCAGAAATCAAGTCAAGACCCATAAAATAAGACACACAGCAAAAATATGAAGCCTGGTTTAAGCCCCTTACCAGAGCAGTGCAAGAACAGGCAGGCAAAGACGGGTACTGTCCCAGAATTCCTAGAATTTACTTAATAACGTTCATGTAGCCCGTGCTTTCTCAAAAAGAAGGGTAAAGTTCTTGCTACACTGTAGCTGCTTCTCTCATAGACATCTGATTTAGACTTGGATCTTAATTTATTAATGAAAAAGACTTTGGGGAATAACAGGAAGAGTCTAATTCTCTGCACTCTAAAGGAAAGCAGGAGCAAGGGAGAAATGGATGGTGATTGCAGAGACTGCAGCCAGAAGCAAAAGCTGTGAGGGGCCGAGGCATGCTCGGGAGGATGAGACGTGCAGTCCAGACACGTGTGAGAGCTGTGAGGGAAAGGACTGTTCTGAGATCCTCCGTGAACATTAAGATGATTGTCATTGAGAAGGGAGATGTGCAGGCTGCATTTGCTCTATCATATCAATTACGTATAAGCCTTCTCAGCTTTTAATTCAAATGTGTTCAAACACAAACTAATTATCAGGCCTGGGAAGAGACACTTCCCAATCAAAATTTTGCTCTTTCTCAAACTTTAAACCCATTTAAAACAAAAAGGAGGGGGTTCCGCAAAAGCATCAATTCAATCTTTCAATTTTATTTTTCCCTAACTTTGTTCTCAGAAGTAACTACCATTTTAGCACAAGTGTACATATTCTCTAAGCTTGTAATGGATACCTTACACAGAAACCTATATTCCCAAAAATTTAAATTTTGCCCAACTTCAAAGGCAATGGAGAACTGGGTTCCTAATAAGAAGTACTGACAGACAGCACTGGACAGTGCTACCAGACTTGCTTACAGTAATTTTGGCAGAAGCTTTTCCTCAAGAGGGGAAGAGTAACTTATGTGCTTGTGTAACTTTACTAAGGCCATTTCTATAGAAATCTAGCCAGGGTGACTGAAGAAACAAAGATGAATTGTTTGAAGAGATCTTGTCAAGTTGTTCACACTGGTGGGAGATCTCCTATGTTACTGGAGACGAGCATCACAGACTATCACAACTGGAACAGCTAGGACTGGAGCCACTACTCTGAACAGACTTCTGCTAGGCACTGGTAAAAAGCCAGCAATAAATCAGAAAGTATTGTAGGAATTTATTGCAGAATTTATTTGCAATTTATTTGCAGAATTTATTGCAGGATTTGTTGCAGAAATCCAGCCAGTGAAGGTAAATGTTAGGAAAAAGGTGCCTGGAAAAGGAAGCGAAGACCACGTGGGAAAAGATCTCTTGAACAGACTTGGGAAACAGGAGAGTAACAGCCTTAAGAACACCAGGAAATAAAGAATAGGAAATCAAGATGCACATCCTAATAGCAGAGGATCATTTCAAAAGCTTCTATCTAACCAATGATGAAAGATTAATTTCTCCCAAGCTTGCCACTTGCAATTGTCATTGTGCTTTCATACCAGTGATCCACTTCCCTACTGACTTTGATTTCCTTATCTCATCTAACTTAGTGCTCAGTCACTTCTACTTCCTTACCTTAGACTTTGTCAGATGCTCCTGACAGATCTTTCCTAGTGTTACTGTGTGCGCGCACAGGATTGTCTGATTAACACATATTTAAAACAAACCAAAAAACCTAATTTGTGACTGTTTACTACCAACCGTTAGCTCATTTTCCTTAACATTTTAATCTTTAGCCAAAACTAGCGCTAGTTGGATGTTTTCAGCTGTGGAAGAAAGCAAGCCAGAGAAGGACTGCTAGAGGAGAAAGCAGAGGCTCCAACACCCACAACACTTCTTCTGGCAGCGAGTCCAAAAGCATTGAACTATTTTAAGAGTATTAACACACAAAAGAGGGAAGCGTTAAGGAAGAATGTGATGCATCTTTTTTAGCCAACAGCAGAAATAGCTTCAGCATTCACTTCGACAAGATAAATGAACAATCAGCTTTTCTAAGACCAGCCAAGAGAACATTAAGATTGTAACATAGCTGAGAGAAAATGTGACTACTTGAACACGTTCAGTTTTACTGCAGATTACACCGCTCAGTCCTTCCACTGGAAATGAGGGCAAAGTGCACCTGGTGATTATATGGCAAAATGCAAGATTTTGTCTGCACATATTGTATATATTTGTGAAAAAATACTGGATTTAGTGAACATGCCACTTTTGAAGCACGCTCAGATAGACAGACAACTTCAAGGGGAGACGGGAAAGATACAAATTGATCAAACCACTGTTGCTATTGAGGGAACTGATGGATGGAGCCTAAGGTGTCATACCTTACCTGAGATGGCAGTAACCACCACAGCAGTGTAGACTGAGGACTGACTGAAAAAGGAATCTGGAGGTCCTGGTGGACCATGTCACAGACAACAAGAGCAGGGCCATCCCATGAGGGCGGACAAGCTGGGAATCGAGGCTGACCACAGGACACGCAGGGCAGTGCCCTCACCAGCCAGGGTGCAGTTCCATAAGATCTGGGCAGAGCTGGGTTGGTGACAGTTCTTGACAGTCCAAGACAAGGCAAGATAATGAGTCAGATCCAGGGTCCAGCCAGGAACAGCAGAAGACAGAGTCAGAAACAAGGCCCATGCAGGAGAAAGGTTTGGAGACAAGGCTATATATTACATAGGTCCAACCAGGAAGGCCAACTAATAAGCCAAGACAACAGGAGATAGGACTTGCAACAGGTACTTGCAAGTACTGCAGTACTGCACGTGCTAAAGTCCCACGTGGGGGTGTCAGGGCAATTAAGGCCCAGTCATGCACTTTACTTGGCCCTGACAGATACCAAGCTAAACATGAACAGCACAGCAGTGAGCAAGGCTACCTTTATAAAGATGTACTAGGTTGTTTTCACAGGCATGAGGCCAGTAGATCAAGAGAAATATTAGTCCTCTTTACTCAGCACTTGTTAGACCACTTCTGAGAAACCACATCAGACTTTGGGCCTCCCCTATGAGAAAGAAGTCAACAAACTGCAGTGAGTGCCACTGAGGGCAATCAAGATGGCGGGGGAGTGGGAGCACATGTCCAGTGAGCAGAGGCTGAGGAAACTGCATTCAGCCAGAAGCTTGAAGGGGAATCCAAGAGCTTCCTTCCAGTACCTGAGATTATCAAGAAGATGGAGCAAAACTCTCTACTGAGGTGCACGGCAGGTGGATGAGAGGCAGTAGTCACATGGGGAGGCTCTGATTGAAGGGAAAAAAAAAACCTTCACAGTGACAACAATAAAGTATTGGCACTGGTTGCCCAGATAAGTTGTGCACTCTCTATTCTTGGAGGTTTTCAAGACCCTGCTGGACAAAGCCCTAAGCAACTTGGTCAGAAGGCTGGAGAAGCAGAAGGTTGGTCTAGAGACCTCTTGAGCCCTTCCAGCCTGAACAATACTATTCTATTTTCTGTCGCTGCCTTGGCTATTCAAGTGTGCTGCTGAACACACAAGTGCACAGGAGAATGAAGGACCTTTGAGCACGCTGAAGTTGTTGAAGAATCTAATTTTGAATACAGAAACACTCAACTGAAGTAGTCCTTCATTGAACACAAAATTACTTAAAATAGCTTTTTTCATACTCTTCAGGGTTTTCTTTTGACATTACCTCTTTGTAAACAAACTTCTAAGCCTTTATTTTTGCTGTTCTTTAGAGTAAGACTCAATGTACATTGCACTGTTTGCCCAATAAACACACTTCAGGACTTAAATGTGTTGCCACACTTTCACTACCTTTGAACTCCTTCATCTATGACTGTTTGTTCAGTTTTCCTTATATTCATCCCTCCTTTCGGTGCAGTCCTGCTGATCTCCCGACATTCTTCAACTGTGAAGTTGAATGTTACCCTGAAATACACTTAGCGTTTTAGCATGAATTACATTGCCTCCTAGGTAAACCACAAAATCAATCTTTCACACAGTTCTGTTGCTCCTTCTAATCTTGTCTAGTAGCGAGCACTGAAAGCTGCCATTTCTTGGGAGAAAAATACTTCCATTCTTCTTTTGAATAGGAAAGATGTATTTCTTGCTGTCATCCCATTTCCTCAATTCTTTCTTCTGCCTTTGCCTATTACATTGTATCACCTGCATGGAAACATCGCACATTTACACTTACGTTTATGTGAACAGTGTGAGCATTCAAGACTCCTACCAGCCTGCTCGGTTAGCTGACATATTCCAAACTTTGCGTAACTTCAGCGCCAAAGGTCAGCTAATGTCTTCTCTGCTGTTAGGAGCAGGATCCTGTCTAGCAGGATCCAGGGAACAAAACAGCCGATGCTCAGCGGTCCGCACTGCCAGGGACTTACTCTGGAGGAGCTCTAGGCTGGCCCTATGCTCTGAACACTCCTTGGCAGCTGCAGATCTTCCAGCTTACTTTCACCGGACGGTATCAAAGTACCAAGTCAGCTCCAGTGTGCAAACCGAAGCGGAAACCATCAGATCTGTTTAAAAGCCAAACTCCCGAACCAAAATGCAACGCGAGCAAAGGCGCAAGCTGAGAGTCCTGGGAAACGCCACCGAACCGGGCAGCCCCCGAACAAGGCCGACCCTGCGCTCCCCCCCTCGGCCCGGGAGGCCTCGCAGCGCTCCCCTGCCCCACACGCGCGGCCCCGGCAGGTGCGGCGGCCTCCAACCGGCGGCGGGCCCCGCCCCGGGGCTCGGCAGGTCCCGCGGCGGGCGGCGGGCCCGCCCCGGAGGCGGTCGGCGGGGAGGGAGGT
>WHYT01017378.1:0-37307 GCA_009806455.1 Tetrax tetrax | reverse complement strand
GGGGGGGGGGGGGGGGGGGGGGAATATGTTGCCCCTTGCAGCTACAGATGCTGGTTTGATGTTGGGTGCCTTAGAGCTGAGTTTGTGTGGTTTTAAAGCAGTGGCTGAACAGTATGACTTTAAAGCTTCACTGATCTTTTGTGAAAACAGAGCTTTGGGTGTTTTCTGCACTGACCATATTTTTTGCTTGTTTGTTTTGGAGGGGGTGAGTGGGTTGGTTTTTTGTTGTTGTTGTTTTGGTTTGGGTTTTTTGAGTTTTTTTTTCATTAGGGTCTTAACCATTCACATTTAGCTTAGCTCTGTCTTCTTTTTAGTCACTCTCTTCTACTATTTGGTTTGCTAATAACATTGCTGCTATTTGACTTTTTTTTTATCAACCATGCTTTTTTGGTAGCTTCCCAGAGGGCTGACGTCTTGCATCTTTATTGAGAAAATGTGTGAAGAGGTTTATAAAACACATACATTCCTCTCTGGTGAATAAAACATGAATAGTGCTTTCCTTACCTGTCAACAGCAACAACAGAAGCCCAACCCAAAAAACAAACATGCTTCTTCCTGAGAGAATTAGGGAGGCTTAGCTGCAAAGCCTTTATTTTGTGAGGTTGTGTTAAGTGGGATTAAGAACAGATGTTGGGTAGCTTCGGGATAACGAATTGTTTAGTGGGGAGTATATAAATATTAAATTCTAATATCAAGAGAAATGACAATATTGTTTCTGGAGCTATTCTCCTCCTGTTCATGTTGCAATAACATTCCCTCTAACAGTGCTAAGAATAAAATATATGATTATGACCACTTTTCTTCACAATCATTTTTCTGTAAGTACATGGAGCCCTGTGACTGTTCAGAGATTGAGACTTAGCCAACTGATGCTGATTCTTAGACTGAACTTGGACACTTAACTTTAAGGGAGTCTTAAAAATTGCCTCTTCTAAACAAAACCCTAAAATATGTCTATGTGTGGAATAAAAAAAAAAATTCTTCATAAAAGAAGTGCATCTCAAATATCTCTCAAAATATGTATTGTGCCTCTATTCCTTTGTGTATTGAAGGATGAATACAGAAATATAGCAATTTTGGTAATGTGGTTCAGGCTGTATCTGCAAGAGTGGAGCAAATTAGTGAAACAAGGTAAAAGTAAATGACATCCTACCTTGTCAAGTATGTTCAATTCTTGATATATTTTTGCCATTTCTCAGTAATGGGCAAAATGTTAGGGAAAGGAACTTTTTATCGGTGTTCAGTGAAAATACAGAATTTTTCCTGGTTTTGAGTGAAAGAAGTTATTAGTTTTGAGTTTTGCAATTCCTCTTGGCTTCCTTCTCTTGCAGGCTGACTTAGGTGATGAGCTTTCTCCTCTGGCCTGTCTTCAGTTGCTCTTTTTTTTTTTTTTTTTTTTTGGTAAGCCATGCCTGTACTGTCTCATAGGCACAGAAATGGACAGTATTGAGAAGAGCTGCTTGAATCTTGTGGTCAAGTTGCGATTGTGATTTCAAGGGCTGTGGATGGGCTGGGATCCTACCTCTTGCTGGAGAACCAGGACCTGTCATGGGGAGAGTCCACACCGCAATGGAGGCTGTGGTGTGTGTGGATTCTGAGACTCCTCTCCTTCCCACCTTCTAGGATAACACGCTCGGGGCCTGAACTTGGGACCCATTTGTTTTCTGTGCCTCCTTGCAGGGAAAGAGAGAAGCACCTGTACTTGGCAGGAGCAAAGGTAAAAGTTTGGTTTGTTTCCACCAGCCCTCTCCTTGCTGCATGATGCCAAGTTCAGTGCAGCTCCGAGAGAATGGTCAGAGGAAGGAAGCAGGAGAGCAGGGCTAGAGGCTAGTGCAAGTGCAGTTGTAGTAAGGACACTTTGATTTTTGTGTCCTTTAGTAACTTGTATTTTCAGGGTTCCTGTGCTACCGCAGAAATGATGTTTCATTCCTGCTGAAGCTGATTTTACTGGTTAACATTAAATGGTTTAAAAAGGTTTGGAACAATGAGATTTTCCATAACTGTTCTGTGTAGTTATGATGTTTTTCTTATCTTTGTCCTTCTCTTTTATATTGAGTCTCACTTGTTCTGTCTTGACTGAGCTTTCTCTGGTCTGCGTGGTCTTCTCTTGTCACTTTGTATGATCTTACTGACTTCAAGGGGCTGTGCATGGATTTGCCCATCGCCGTCAGCCAGGCGTTTTACAGAAATTACTTTGCTAAACAGGCTGTTGGACCTTGCTCGTGCTTTGAAATGTTAGAATAGGGATCATGGAGACCAGGGAACAACATTTTATTTAAGGGCCTGAACTCTAACCTCGTGTCAGGACTACCATAAGCTAAATATCCACTATAGGACATTTTTCAGCTTTATCTGTTATTGTTGTCAGTGTGTGTAAACCAATGTCCTAACTGCAGTTATGGAGGAAACAGTAACAAATGAGTATAAAGCACACACATAATTTTCTAAAGTATTTTGTCTTCACTGCTGTGTTACATTGTATCCTGGTTTTCATTGCCTAAGCTTACAGAAGTGAAAGACTGTTGAAGTTTACACCAAATTTTCATGGAACCAATTTGAAACATTTTCTTGACCCAGAGATTATGAAGAAAGTATTAATATTTAAAAAGAAAACCAGGTCATGATTGTAGCATATGTAAGGTCTGTGAGAACTGTGTCTGCTGCTGTTGTGATTACTTTATAGAGGGCTCTTTGAGTTTGGTCTAGCACTGACAAGTTTAGACTTGTAAATCTTGGGATGTGCGGAATTTCCCATGAAGAATTCAGTCATTTTTCCAAATTCTGCTGGAGCAATCCTCCCGTGGGGTAGATCGAGTCTTGGCTTATCCTCTTCACCTAATGCTTCCATGTGGTTGGCATGAGTCAAGCACTGTTAGTTTAGTTGAATTTGTGGATTTTCTTCTTGAGCAACGTGCAGAGCAGTCAGAAAAGAGAAAGTCCTAAAAGAATCCTGTGAGGCAATCAACAACAGCCAGAGCTGATAATGGATGAACAGATCAGATGGATACATAGAGCAGCTAAAGACATCTGTCTGTCACACCACAGCTAGCTGAAGGCTATACCTTCTTCATCCTCAATTCTTTTCTCTTGCTCCTTTATGGTCCTACCCCCTCTTCTTCAAGCAGCAGGTCTTGGCTATCTCTTTTGGCGCTGAGAAACAGACGTGAACGGTGGAAGCAGTGTCATGCTGTGAAGACAGTTTTTCTGCAGACTGCAGATCATGTATCTGAAATGTATTCTGCACATAAATGAATGTAATTTCAGTGAAGAGCCTGTAACAGTCTATGTTTGAGGGTCAAACTGTTAGTAGAGAAGTAAAATCTGGGTAGTGTTTGTTGCTCATCTTGGAAAGGAAGCCTTTCAAGATTTTGATATTGATAGTAATGATTTACTTTGGCTCTCTAGTCCATTAATGTGTATGTATAGTGTGTTATATAAGGCTATTTCAAAACTGAAAATAGATCTTTTCACAAACCACAATTTATCTCCTGTTTTACTTGCAAAAGACTTAATAAAATGCTTCAGCTCCAAAATACAAAGCAAAATGTGATATGAAGGGAAAAAGGTTTTTGTTTTTTTTTTTTTCTGCTATTGTTAAGTCTCTGTGTGAAAGCGAGACATGAGTGAGTAGATGTGTAGGAGGTAATTCCTCCAGTAGTCACGCATTTGTTCCAAATATATACTGAAAAATACTGGGGACTCTGGGGTTTAAATAATTCAAATCATAATTACTTTTGTGCAAGACTTTTTTTTTTTAATCAAACATTAAGTTTTTGTTCAGAAAGTCTTAAATCTCTACCCACATTATCTCTATTACAGGTCTAGTCAGAAGTGATGTATTGCATCTTTCTTACCAATCTTCAAAAATAATCTTGAGTATCTTTAAATTGGAAGATGAGCTACTGCTGTAGTTTAAATTATTATTCCAAAAAGCAAATGCAAAGGAAATAATTGGAACATAGTTGAGGCTGTTTATTATACTAGCTAGGTTTTCTGTAGTAACTCGGATATTCCTCGAAACTCGGGCAGTTGTGTAATGACAGATCTGAATAGGACAGCAGAAGCTGCTCTCAATTCCAGTTGTCTAAACTTCATTCTGGCCTGGTGCCCAAGGCAGGAGCGTCTGATCTGCTTGTGAAGCAGTTGCCAAAAGCTGTAGGGCTGAGCATCTTCCTGTAGCCTGAACTGTTGGCTGGCGGCATCTGTTTCATGAGTGGATCAGACATCCCATGTCGTTATATGTCAGCATCTGCTAGAGAAATAGGGTGAATAGCTGAGAACAAAATTGTGTCTAATAATCCAGTTCTGTGTCTGACCCCTGTATCTGATCTCTTTTATTAGCTACTTTAATAAGGCAAGTAACAGTTATTGAATATGTCATGATATGCTGTAGGAAGAAGCTTATTTAAAATACTTTGAAGTGTTTTTGGTAAAACTGGGATGGAAGGTCGTTATGGCTTGACTCCACAGAAGTCAGGGTAATGCAGTCTTGGGGCGTGTTGCTTGATGTTATTTTAGTAGGGTTCAGCTTGGAATCTCCTTGTTGTGAGAATCTGATTCTTTGTATAACTCGCCTATAGAGCAGAACTGTGCTGGTGAGTAATTCTCTTAAGGTGTTTTTGTTATTTAAAATACAGAAATCTGATTTTAGGGGGTTTTGAGCGTCTTAGTGGAAGAGTAGTAGTAAGTTAAAGCTTCATGACCCTTATTTTGGTATGTTGCAGCTATTACAATTGCTTACATGGACAGAGTAATATATTTAGCTGTCCTAAATGCAGTACGTGTGCTAGTTAAAAATAAATTCTTTCCCTTGTGTCTGGTTATGTTTTTTTTTCCCTTTTGTCTGTTTCTCCTTCTATTTTTGCCCATACTGCTCAGCTATGTTATCACTATCACATGGTGTTCCCCAGCACATGCTTCTCAATTTCACTCATAATCTTTCTCCTTTGCATATGCCTCACTGTTACTTGCCTTCACTGCCTGCTGGGATCTGTTGGCGAGCCATCTGGGCTTCCTTGATTCCTCGCTTCTCTGAGCACATCTTGCCTGATGGTGGCTGTCAGCAGGGTCCGGACCCAGCGGTACCATTGCCGTCTGTGGTGGCTTTTGCTTATTCTTGTGTCTTGATAGAGATTCAGTTTCTTATTCTTATCTCTGTTAGGTTTCCAGGCTCTCTGCAGCACGGAGTCTAGACACCGTTCTGAAGAGCAGCTAGCATGTTTAATTGGTTTTTCATAAGCCAATAATGGCCTGAAGACCAGAGGCTGGGAACAGTTCTATTTTACCTCTTGACTGCAGGGGAAGCAAGATTCCCCTACATATTTGGGGAAGCTCAGTTTGGGGAGTTCGTGGTGAATTTTATGAAATCATACTTCAGTAGAAATCTCAGGTTTTTATTTCTACCCCTGTCAAGTTTGTTATGTGCTTTACTTGCAGATATAAACGTTGCCTTTGGCAAGAAAGTTCCTTCTTGGCTTTAGTTGTAGCAGGTACAAGCAATTTGATCAAATTTTCTTAGTAGGCATGTTTGCCTTTCCATAATCCTACGAGTGTTTAGGCTGTGCTGTTCATAGGGGACCTTTTTTGTAGGTGGGAATACTGTGGGTGTCAACTTAAAACACTCTGGTGCGCTCTCTCTGCGTTCTCTTAAGCAGTGAAGTCTGGAGGAGTACGTGACTGTTCTTTCTGACATGATAATTTGCAGATTTCCCTCAGCATAATTATGAAGAGACACTGAATTCAGTTGTATTCAGTGCTGTCTTGCCACAGCAAAATCCTGTGAAAAGTCAGAATTTGTCCCTAGGAAACCCTTCTGTCATGAGGAATGAACACGGTTAATCTCATCCTTAATTATGTTTATGCAAGATCATGGGCAGAATTTTTCTTAGCAGAATTATGATGCAGAGATAACAGTGCAAAATGGTTAACTAAATCATACTTAAATGAAAATCTGTTTGATTATTTATTTTAATAATAATGTTGTCATTTGAATGTTAGTTGTTCAGTTTAGAATATTGTCACTGTCCATACACCAAATTTTTAGGCTTTTTAATTGTTCCCAGTTGTGCTGTCCCTCCTTGTAGCATCAGTGAATAATGATATAATTTAAATTGATGTACCATCAAGCGAGGAGCAGAAAAGATGATGATCAAAGTTAGAAATGAGAAATCTGTGTTATATAAGGAAGAAATAAAGGTTAGTTATTTTGGAGAGAAAAAAATTAAGTGGCAATATATAAACTTATGTAACTAGGTGGTGTTCTTTATCTTCCCATAGTACAAAAGGATGGTTGCAGGCAGTAAGAACGGGAAAGCTAGTTAAAAACTAAAAAAAAAAGATAATTTAAAGGGAGTGTGCTGACCTCAGACTAATTGAGGATAAACTTTTATTTCTAATGGAAGGCTGGATCCAGTTTGGGTTTTATCAGATTCCACACTGGAAATAAATAGTAATTGATATATTTATATTTAGGTTTTTTTTTTTGTTTTGTTTTGTTTTGTTTTTTTTTTTTTTTTAAAAGCGTCTGGTCTGATAGTCAAGGAAGGCAAAACCTGACTTGGAATTAGTTTTACATGACCGTTCCTGTCCTTCCAAAATAATTGTCTAATTGCTGTAACACCCATGTAAGCTGAGCTAGGTTATCTTGTGAGGCTGAACTGTTTTTATTGTTGGTTGGTTTTTTGGGTTTTTTTAATGTACAAAAAGTGAAAAATTACTGCAGGATGATATGCGAGTCTGTGAAAGGAAACTAATAACAATCTAATCAAGGATGTAAGAGCCTAACGTATTTCTTCCTACCATTGAAGATCACCGCCCAGCTTTTGAGAGGCTTGCCTGCGTCCAAGTTGCAGTCTGAGGGACTCTTGGCAGAACTGGTCTTTAGGTACAGAAGGAGCTGTAGTCATCCCCTGTGTGTTCGGTCTTCGTAAAGAAAGCTGGAGCTTACACTACACCAGAAAAATGTGTTTGTATCTATGATCTGGACAGCTTTTCTGTTTGGCTGATCTGTGCCAACGTGTTCCTTCAAGCTGCCTCTGTCTGCCTCTATCCCAAAATATTAGAAAGATGCTGACTGCTGAGGACTCAGTCCTGTATTTACCATAATATGGAGAACCTTGATCTCATCTCTTTTTTCTTCCTCCTCCCTCCCCCAAGTCCTGTTTTTTGACTGTGAGGTGTTAAAGGTGTTTTCTACTTTTGGCTTCACAGACTTTATTTTTATCTTTTAGTGTTTCTGCTCTTTTCAAAAACCCATGTTTTCCACTGGCTGATTTACTGTTGATGGCTTGAGGAGAATCATCACAATTATTTGTGTTCTTCTAAGAAAAAGAGTGAGAAGGGAAGCGAAGAACTTGGCTTTCCTGTGCTTTTTTTCCTTGCACAGAAAAACCACAGTAAAGGTTTTTCACAACCACACGGAGAAAGCATGTGATTTCTGTAAGCATGTGCAAGATTTAAATCTTCTAACATGTGCTTATTGGCTTTATTGCAATTTTGTCATTAAATACCCTACCTTAATTTTCCTTTTTTTTTTTTTTTTTTTTTTTTTTTGACTAGTGATAGGAGGACAAAGTAGAGCAGAAGTAGAATAAACTGTTTCTTCTTTTAATATATAAACTGGTTGACGTGAAAAGGAAAGGATTACATTACTTTCTTATTAGTTGTCCAGTCTTTCAGAAAAGTTTAATGGTCCTGAAAGTATTAATATTAGTCTGCCAGAGTTTCTAGTCTGTCTTTTTTCTGTTTCTTTTTCCTTTGTGTGAATAACGGCATTTGAGTGGGTAGTTCTGCTGGACCCCATTAGTGGACACTGCTGTTGCTGTTTCTGTTCTGTATCCGCACAGCTGTGTGGATAAAGAAAGAATCTAATTTTTTTTTATAAAACAGTGTTATATAGGAACTCTATTCTTGTGGGGCAGTATTTTGCTGTCCTAAAACCAGAAAGATGATCCTTGTCCTGGAGAACTTTTTTGTAACTAACTTGTCAGACAAAAGAGAGGGCCGATGAGTGGTGGTGGTGAACGTCGGGCGGCACAGAAAGGAAAGCAGTATAGCTGGCCCTAGTTTCAACATGCCAAAAGAGTCTGATCGTTACCACACTGGTTTTAATTTCCCCTAAGCTGTATGGTGGAGAAGAATTTGAAGGAGACGATTAGAAAGAAAACAGTGAGACTTTCCAAGCGCAGTGGGTACTTGGGGTGTGTTTCTATCCCTGTTGTGCTGAGAGGATGCTGGGCACCGGCTTCCAGGGGCTCACCTAAGCCAGTGTTCTTGTAATGTGAAATTTGTACACAGAATATGTATATGCTGGGCTTGCCTCTAAAGCCTTGGCTTAGCTGGACTTTCTGTGTAGGGATAACTGTTTAATGCAGCAAAGACAGCAGGCTGTGAGCCGTAAGCTCCCTCCAGTGGCTGTACAGTGCAGTTTAAAACTTACCTGTGGCACGTGTCTGTTCTGGGCAGTTTGGGGAGTCTGAGTGTGTAATGTATTATTAAATTATTGTTAATTTTAAACTTAATGCAGGAATGTGATGTGCTGTATGCCTTTTTCAAGGTGCCAAAGGTCGTCGATATTCAGGCTGCAGAGAAGTAGAACAGTTAAAATAATGTAAAGTTACAGGTCCCTCTTCTAGTTATTGTAAGCATAAAGGAGTATTTCCCGTAAAACTTTAATTCTGTCTTTTTTAAATGGTGCTATAGTTTGCTTCTGATGTCCCTGAAAGTGCTGTGAAAAAATATATATAATCTCTATATGACAAACTGAAATATGCTTTGTGAATGCAAAAATCAGTTCAAGATCAAGTAGCCCCGATTGGCTCTTTTTGCTTTAAGAATGTGAACATAAGTGATCCCAGACTTGAAAAATATTGTGCTCTGTCATACCCAAAGGATTCCTTTTAACTTGACTGTAATTAGTGAGGCTTCCTGAGACTGCAGAGCTGTGAGCTGGAGGGTCAGTACTGCTGGGAGTAATGTCACTCCACTCCTTTTCTCCCCATCATTGCACTGACTCTGGCACTTGTCTGACTTTTTGGTGCTTATATTAGTGTAACAAAAGAGTGTTCGTTCCTGTTGCCCCCCCCCCCCCCCCCCCCCCACCCCCTTTTTTTTTTTTTGTGAGCTAGCTCATAGAAGGGATAATGTAAGGGAGTGACAAGACCATGCAAGCAAGAGCAAGAAAGGAGTGGGACCTCTCATTTTGGTAGCAGGGAGTTGTTAAAATAAGTCACTTATCTCAAGAAATTTGATTCTTTGTTCTCATGAAACTTCGTTGACCAAAGCTGTGTGTTCCTTGAGGCTTCAGAATATTACTGTGGCATTGCACAGCAGCAGAGGCCGTAGATTAAATGCACTTTAAACGATAATTGTGCTGAAAAAAACAGCTATGTCACCAGCCGTTATATTCTGTGCTGGCTTATGGTGAGCCAGGCTGGGGGACTGATCCAGATGAAAATAATCTGCCTTTGCTGGAATGCTTTTTGGTGATCACTTCCTCAGCCCAGGCGTCTGCAGAAATGCTTGCCTGTACAATGACAAAAAGATGGGGATCGCTTTTGTTTGTTTGGTTTGGTGTGTTTGCAATAGTGCTGGCTGAAGGGCATGTCAAGCGGTGGCTGTGTAGGTCATTCCTGTGTTTTTGATAGCCTGCTCCAAATATTCTGGCGTGCAGTACAGCTGGCTCTGTTGCAGTGGATGTAGCTGGAGTCCAGACAGAGAAGTACTGTCCTTTGGATTGCGGAAAGCGTGAGTGGCTGGGAGCAGCTCCTGCTGATGGCTGACTGCATGCAGGAGAGTTGAGGTTTTAAGACAGAAGTGTCATGTGCCCCAGTTCAGTGGGGCTGCTTCTTTAAACTATTTGCTTTAAAAGGTATTAAAAGTTTGGATTTCTGTGTTGGGTTGGAGTTTGGCAAAGCTCGGTGTTCTGGAAGGATTTGGGTACCGCCACGGAGCTTACTTCTGTGTCAGTTGTTCAGCAGTGCGTAATGCCCCAAATATCCAAAAACTTCTCTGGGCACGTGTCTGCGTGCAGCCTGCTGACTTCGGCTCTGAGACGCTGCTGGGAGCACGTGGAAGACAGACATGAACTGAAGGCGCACTGCCATCTGCATGTGTGCACAGCCTAACACAAACTGCCGCCTGCCCAGAAGGAGGCGTGGGCACAACTCTGATCTTCTCCCCAGAGCTGGTAAGAGCTGTCCTGTACACATTCAAATCGCTGTCCAGGGAGGTCCTGCCCCCAAACTGGCTGTAGAGCCAAGCAGGTTTGTGAAGGGGCAGAGCATTTATTCTGCATCCATGAGGCTTTATTGCAGTCGCCTGTCTCCACTTCTTATTTTGCTCCCCTCACAGGCATTCGTCACACGTACACAGGAAAAGCTGTGAGTCAGGAACCTGCTGTGTAAGAAGGAGCATGGCTCCCCTTGATCCAGGGATCAGCAGCCCGCTTTCCTTTGCTTCATTTAGTCAGATTATTGAGGAAATTATTAACAAGGAGCAGCTTTAATCTGTGATGTTATTAGCTCATATTTGAATCTTCTGTTGTCTGTGTTTTGATAGGGAGAATGAATTAAATCAGATTTGAGGTATTTTGTTTACTGGAATATATTTATTGAGTTAAATACTTCGACCTTTAAGTTAAGGTCTTTGTGCTTTTGTTCCCAAAGCAGTGGGTATAAATCAAAACCAAAAGGTATGCAGCACACCTATTCTCCTCATATTGGCAAGGACAGGACTCAAATTTGGAGTTTGGAAGTTCAGCTGCAGTTCAGTAACCTATTCTGTCACGTTGACCTGGCTCTGCAGTTTGTATGCAATCTTTCTATGCGTGCGTGTTCCTTTCTCGAAGGTGCATCATTTCAGCTTACACTGCCTTGTGATATCAATCCCCGTAAGAGTATTTTGTACAGTGTGCTTGTTAGCAGAAAACAGAGAATATTAGAGCAGCATGGTGTTGTGAGCAGCTGATGTTTTCTGCAGGGTTATTTTTACCTGGTGGGGCAGGGGGGAGGGGGGATCTCAGGGTTCCTGCATGAGATGAGGGCGCGATGCAGGCGGTTAGCTCTCATCTGCACTCCGAATGCTGATGTCCCACCTTAGGGTGGTACAGTTTACCATGTAGTTTCACACTTTACCTATAGTTGATTTTTCAGGTAGACACCACTGTGGAGCTGGCTTTCAGCAGTGGTGGAGCAGCAGGTGGTACCTGAGCAGCTAAGGTGCCCATGGTGTAAGGGGATGGGTGTAGGCAGCTGGGGAACTGCTGTAGCCATCCCGAAATGAGCTGACCTCTCTCTGAAATCGAAGCCGTTGCTCAGTCTTTAAGATGTCAGCTTTAATGTGAAACACTAGAGGGTAGTATGTTCCTGCCAATACGTTATTGTGGAACATGCACACAGTCATGAATTTTTAATCCCTTGAATTTATTATATAATTCAATATTTTAAAACAAATGTAGAACTAAAGGAAAGATAGTACTTTATTTCTGTGGCTGTGAGCATGTGTAGCAGCATTTAGTAGTGTACAATGATATTTTTGGTTTGAGTAGAAAAAGGATTGGGTTGAAATTAGATCTGACCTTTGTCTTTCTTCAGAAGCATCATTAGGAACAAAATACTTAAAATTATTCACTGTCTGCCTGATGTCTCAATATTCACACTTATGTGCACACGATATAGATACACAGTGGTATATAAGAAGACTGAGGAAGAACAGGCAGTTTTACCAAGAGATACTTGATTTTGATGTTTAACTAGGCAAATATAATAATGTCATTATAATGCTTGTATATATTTACAATTGGGGTGTGTTTTTAGTACTTGAATAACTTTACTCTTTTCTTTCAGGCACCACCTTCCATGGTCAATAATGAACAACGCCAACATGCTGAGCACATATTCTTATCATTTAGAAAATCAAAATCACCATTTGCTGTTTGCAAACACATTTTGGGTAAGTTTTAATACATGAAGTTAAGCATGTACCTGTTTTTATAACTGGAACTGTGCTTTTCTTCTGTAGCTGGGAATACAAACATCGGGTTTGATTTTAATGAGTAATCCTCTTTGATGAAGGGTAAAGCCTATTTGCTGCCCTTCAGTTTTGTTTCTGGCAGCTTTAAAGCTGTAAGGTGTAACTTGTGTAGCTAAGTTCCTAAACTGATTTAATAGATTCAGGTTTCTTCTGCAACATGATTATTGTAATACTGTCTAACCTGTGGAGCTTGTAGAACTGCTTGTAGTGTGTTTGCTTGGCTTGATGCTTCTCATTAAAACAACCAACAATGCAATTTTACATACTTTTGCCAGATTTAGCACTGGTGCTGAACTTTTCCATGATGAGTATTTATTTCAGGTTGAATGTCGTAGTAAGTTGCTGTTAACATCCCAACTGCTGTGTTTATTTAAAAAAAAAAAAAAGGTTAGAAATGTTTCTGTCCACCTGGTTGAAGCAATAGGGTATTGATTCAAAGTTTTGTGGGGTTGTAGCCGTGGAGAAAGACAAGATAGGTAGGTATCACCCTTTTACCAGAAATTTCTTAAGTTTCTATGGAAATGCTGTAAATGTGGTTGTGTTACAGGTCTTTAAAAACAAATTTGTTTTTACAAGCAATACAGAGACTTATTAGAGTTTAGCAGCTAATTAATCTGAAAATTGCAGGAGCAGTAAGCACGTAAGACTCCTGCTTAGCACCGCTGTACTGACCAGATGTGAGGAGAGGGGGCAGACAAGGGAGAAGTGTCAGTGAAAGCTGACTCTGAAACCTGCTGAGGAAAACCAGGAAATTTGTGGAAAAGAACATACGCCAAAACCCAGCTTTTCTTTCAAAGAATTTGCCAGAATGAACAGAGAAATATTAGAATTTTGTTTAAAATTATTATTTTCATATTTCATTCATTCTTCAGTGTTTTTAACAGTTATTTTTAAATTTATTGTATTAGAGAAGTACAGTTCATGAATATTGTGATGTCAATATTGCAGGCCTACTACTGTGTTGTTAAATTATACTGTAATATATAGAGCAATATATACTGCAATATACACACCCTCTCTCCTCAACCCAAATTTTTTCTACAAATGAGTTTCTTCTGGTTTTAGTGTATGATATTAGTACTTCATCTAGTCCTGAAGACTGTAACTACACTTCTTGCTTTATGGGTAGGCAAAATTGATGCTTTTTATTTTCATATTGATTTTAGAGCATTTTAAGTGGGTAAAAGAACATACTTAAGTAACGTCGTTTGCAAAACATTTTGATCTCTCATAAATGATGTATTTGTCACAGCTCAGAAGGAAATAATGGAAATCTATGAAATAAACAGTTAGCAGTACTGTTTGTGCTAACGGATACATCACTGCATCTTGTTCTTAAAGAAGGGAATACAATTTAGCATTAATAATTAAATATCACTACTCACATTTTACTTTTTTTTTTTTTTTTCCCTTCTGAAATGTGGCTGGTTGGAAAGAATGTGATCCTGGTTTTAATACATTTTGGATGTCTAGAAATACTACATCCTTAAACTGCTCATGTGATCTCACCATTGAGAAACCAGCATATTTCCACATAGGTCAGATTTTTCCTGGCAGTGGCTTCTCCAGTAGGCAGTTTTGATGCTGAGACCTGGAACTGAGAGACTTTTCCCAAAACTTTATGCTTCTTGAGTAAGTGTTTGTACAGAAAGTGTTTGGACAGAAAGAACAGCTGGTTAACACTTGGAAGGTGAGAAGGGAGACATAGGGATTATGAAATCCGGAACTGAGGAGGGAAACGAGCTGTTCACAATGAAGAATAAAAGTTGGAAGTGTACGGAAGGGATATGTGCAGGTAAGGATGGGCAGGAACCAGAGGATCAGAGTAGATGGGTTTAAAAAGAAACAGGAAAAAATAGTCAAGATAGGAGTTGGAATGGAGATGGAGAGAGATAACAAGGATGTCGATGGCATTCATGGAATGAAAAAATGTATGAGTGATACAAGGAGAGCAACAGAGGTGATGAGCATAAGGAAAAGGGGAACAGCCAATACCATACAGTTTCTTTAAAAACCTGTTGTTGAACCCAGGAAGCATGAGGCTCTACGTTCTTCTACTGTAAGCTTATAGCTGTTAAATGTACTGGCAAAACTTGTCCTGTCTTTCTTTAGTAACTTCATGTAAAGGATAATGGTGCTTTGACTAGTTATAAGCTTACACCGAGGGCTGGATGTCTGTGCTGTTAATGATTGCAGTTGTGCATCTGTGGTGCTTGGCGCACAGGAGACATTCCATCCTCTTTTTTTTTAATAGCATTCTCTTTTTGTGTAAGCTTTGTACAGTTCGAAAAGCCAAAGACCTAGAAGTTAGAAAATGCCAGAATTAAAATTCCCATGCAGGAATAATTTGGCTCATGTGTGTTAGACGTACACATTAATATTTTAATTAAGTGGTTACTTCGTTTTCCAAATTAAACTCAGTAGATTTAAAGATGGTTTATTTTGATTTAAGCGTGTATACCTGTGTAGGGTTTCGATTTGGAGTCTGATTAAATTCCTTAAAAACATTTTAGCAAATTGGCTGCTATCTTGGATATAGAACTTGCTTATAAAGGCAAATTTATATTATAAACTAGTGTGTATATAATCAGGGGAAGAAAGTTTGTTTTGTAATCATGTAGAGCCTATTGTCTCATGAAGAGAGAATAGGCTTTCTCAAACAAGCCCATTTTTTTTCTAGTCCTGGTGGGTTGCCTACCATAGCTCAAACTCCACTTCTTGGTCAGGATTTTTATTTCACCGTTTTATACTTTGTGATTTTACCACCATGTGGCTGCACCCTTTCTGAATGTTCTTTCTATGTTTTCCTCAGAGCTCCGAATGTTTTGAAACTGGCTACCTGCTATTTATAAGTCGAATTTTTTAAAAGCAAAAGAACAAAAAAAAAAGTCTCTGTAGCTTTCTACTGTCATATAAACTAAATTCAGCTTCTAAGATTTCCTTTAAATTGTACTTTATAGTCACCTAAACTGTTACCTTTTTCCATAACGTCTTTTTCTAGTTTTTTTAGTGCATCTATATATGAAGCAATCGGATATTAGGATAATAAGAGCTAATGATTCCTATACACTGTGGTTGGAAGTTATATTTTGATTGCCTCAGGATAAATATGGGAGCTTAAACGTGATGCAGAAAACCTTAAATACACCAGTCTGTAAAACTTTTGATTTGATCATTAAACAAAAATGTTATCTTTAGGTGTAAGTGAACTTACCTCTCATTACCATCCATAAAATAAATGTAATTTCATGTACTACTGGTTCCAAAGGCAAGCACCCAAATGATAGAGGAGTCTTCAGCTCTGGCATGCCCGTGAAATTAATTGTGTCTTAATGTATTGGGACTAAATCCATCATCGTTTTCATTTTATTCCACAGCTGTGTTAGCATTCTTATTTCTGATCTTTGTCCCAGTCTCCTTGTGCAGCCAGCTTTTCTTCCTGTGAATCACTGACTCAAATATTATTGGGAAGTTTGATAATTGAGTTGTTATTTTTTCCCTCTTTTGAGTTGTAAATTCTTTCTCTGTTTTCATAGCTATAAAATTCTGCTTAATAATAAATAATAGTAAATTCTATCTTTTTTTGTTGATAATTCATACAAGCTAAATACATGTATGTCTTCTGATACTAAAAGAACCTTTGTTTTTCCCCACAGAAACTAGTAAAGTGGACTATGTCCTTTTTCAAGCTGCTACAGCAATAATGGAAGCAGTTGTAAGAGAATGGATTCTCTTGGAAAAAACTAGCATCGAGTCATTGCGAACATTCCTTTTAACCTATGTCTTACAAAGGCCTAAGTAAGTATAGAAAAAATTCCTCTGAACATGTAGGATTCTGCATAAAGTCTGAATTATCCTTTTCTTTCTCAGGGTAACAGTGGAAGACCACTTCAAAAATAATTTATCTTCCATTCTTAACACTTAGTTGACTTCTATAGAGTTGACAGCTTTCCTTATGAATTCATACAAAATGTTTGAAAGAGAAATGTATTTAAAATTGTATTGAGCATTGATGTTCAGAATTATTTGCAAATATATTTTTGCAATGTTGTTTACAGCCTTCAAAAGTACGTTCGGGAGCAGATTCTATTAGCAGTAGCGGTGATAGTGAAACGGGGATCATTAGATAAATCAATCGACTGCAAAAGCATTTTTCATGAAGTCAGCCAGTTGATCAGCAGCGGTAACCCCACTGTGGTAAGTATTTTATTTTTTTCTTCAAAATCTAAGCAATCTGTATCTGCAGCATAAGTTATATACTTAGTAACTGTGAAATCTTGTATACTTCTCTAAAAATTAAAATTTGTAATTAAGTTGATAGCCGTTTAAGTGATCATTTGCCAACTTGGAGATTTTTTTAATAAGAATGTTTTAGCACTAGGAGTGGTATATGTAGTTTTTTGGTGTACAGTTACACCATATTTTTTAGGGAATAGATTTCTCTGAGTAGCTACTTTATGCTACAAGGTGGTTGTGGGTTTTTTTGTTTGTTTTTATTTTATTTTTTTTTATTTCTCTGGGTTTCTTTAATTAAAACAGCATGATCTAAAATGGATTTTCCATTAGCTGGCAGGTTCTCTACAAACTTTGTTCCCCTTCCATCTGTGCAGTGCTGCACCCTCCTGTGGCTCAGCTGTCGGAATAGGCTACCAAGCAAGAGGCACAGGCCTCTGCTGTTCTCTGGGAGACGGGTAGGTGGAGGGAGAGGGGTGTGAGGAAGTATAACATGGAATGGAAATACAAAACTTACTCTAGATTTAATGTCATACTACTAGGGGTAAGTGTTACCTTCCATACTGAGCTCAAAGTGGAAACAAGGTGTCCAATATCTATCTGTGCATTTAGTAAATTCCATTTGCTATGCCGGGAGATAAGTTTAGGATAGGTCATAACAGAGGCATGCAACTACAGATCAAAGAGAGGTGATTTTTCTTCTACCAAATGTAAATCGAAGAGTGTGTAGATTCCATACTGAAACTTTAACTGAAGCTTTTCTCAAACAAAAACCTTGAGGAAATGGACTCCTAACACTGCTGAGTGTTTAGAGCAACAGTTGTACTAGATGTGAGCGGCAAACGTTTAACTCTGCAAATTCGATCAAAGTGTACTAGAAGTAATGCAGCTCATGTCATGGTCCTAAAAATAGTGTGTCACCTCTGAGCACAAGTAATATCCCCTCCAGGGTATGGAAATTTCAGTTACACTTGTAAATCTTAATTTCACAGTTCTCTAGCTGAAGGAGAACATTTCAACCTTTTGGTTGTGCGTAATTTGGATAGAAATGGGTGTTTGTTTAGAACAAGGCTGAGTTTGTGCTGTTTTCCAGGAAATGTAGCCCTGTTATTGAAATGGAGTTAGAACTGAGGTTTTCAAGTTTTATGCATGCCAGTGTGATGCTTATGTAGTTTGTATATTTCCATAAAGATACAAAAGTGGAGTGAATGGAAACCTCAGTGTTGACAGAGAAGTCCTCTTTGAACTAACTCTTGCACCGTCCAACTGCCACAGTTGTATTCCGTGCATGCACAAAGATGCAGACAGGCTACACTGACCATAGCATACGGCAAGCTAAGGACTGCCTGCTGTAAGTGTATCACCCCAGGCTTGCTGCAGAACAGAGCTTGTTGGAGAGGAGCTCTGACAGCAGGAAAGGACAATATTTCACTCTCCTCCAAATTCCACTCTGTGGCGCCATACAGAGACCAAGTTTGCCTCAGTTTTTAATTTCCCTTTATCCACCTCTCTTCACAAGTATTACTTTTTCCATAGTTTTCCAAAGTATTTGTGCTTAAGTTTTAAGAATGGTATTGAAAACATCTTGAGTGTATAATAACATTTTCTATTCTGGTACTCTAATATGACTTACTAGCAAAAAAGACACATGATGCTGCTGGAAAATCTTTTCAGTAAGGCATACATTTGTTAGTCTTTGGCAAGCTCTTTATAAACACTTACTCCTCTGTATGTATTAAGTTTTCTACTATAAAGTAGTTCTCATTCATAAAAATGTCCTCGTAATCTTCTGAGACTTTGCTGCAAGAGAAACTATGGTACTGGCACAGCTTCAGGTGACCCAAGACTTGGCATATATAATAATAAGCAATAGGAAAATTGTGTGTTAGCACAGTACCTACCACAACTGAGCTCGGAATGGGTTCAGGGCATGCCTCTTGTATGAATACATAATAACTTTGAAAGGTTGTATGAAATCATTCATGTAATGAGTTATCCACTTATCTTTTCAAATATGAGTGCGTGTTGTTTTATTACTGTCCCTGTGCGTTCAACCGTGCCCATCGGGCTGCATGGAACCACAGTGGTGCAGCTGCCTTGCTGCTGTGTGGAGTCTCAGCTAAGCCTGCTTCAGGGCATGATATGAAGCTAAGGAAGTAGTACTGCTTTCAGGATCCAAGATGTGCCATCAGGACAGTGCCACAGGTGTTTCTGCACTTTGCTGTAGATGTGTTTATATGAGTTATTTATAAAACAAGCCTCCATCCAAGTCAGGGAGGAGGCTAGGATACAGGTGTTGGAAGAGATCAGCAGATGTTTTCCAGCACTCTGTGCCTCCCTGACTCCTTCCACATTTTTAACACATCTTTCCTGTGATGACGTGTGCACTCTTGTCTCCCAGCCTTGTACACTCAAGTTTCAGAAGTCTGTCATACCTTTGTGTCTCACAATTCTCTGTCAAAACTCTTGGTCCCTTTCTGTGTCCTTTCCAGACTTCTATTCCATGATTCCTTTGACCTACTACCCACCCGTTTGTGTCCTCGTACCTGAGGTTCACTCCAGCAGCTGAGAAATAACATACAGAATCAGCAGCGGGTCACTTCATATTTAAAAATGTTTAAAGCTCTCAAATGTGGCTCTTGGCTGTTGATAACGGCTTTCTACAGCAGTTTGTAATTGAGAGAAAGTCCTTTTTAAAAAAGCAAATCTGTCTCTTGCCTGCTTCCCGCTTGCTTTCTCTTGCTGGCTCTGAAGCTTCCTCACCTTTCTTTATTTTACAAGAATAAAGTAGGTACTTAGTCTTTTCCCTGCAACCCTCCAACCAGCTCCTATCAGACATCTGGTTTTGTGTTTTGTTAGGCAGTCCTGCTCCATGAAATCTTTGGGACTTTTCAGTAACATCTTATCAGGGTCAAATCCTGAAGACTGGTGTAGTAAGGACAGCAGGGAAGGTAGATGGTACTGTGTCTTTTGCATGTGTCCTTTTGCAGGATTTGATACGTTTAGTATCTTAACTTCTCAAGTATTAGTTAAAAATATCTTTAGAAAGGGATTTATTTTGAGGATGGAACTTGATGATATGTTGAGTAATGCTGTGGCAAACTGGCACGGGAGCAAGACTGAGGGATGACCTGTTAAGAGGGAAGTTTGGCTGCCTATTAATTTATAAATGAGTTTAGGTAGTAATCCCGTGGGAGGACAAGGATTAGTTTTGGAGTTCCTGATCTTGTTTTTCCTGGCTTCTCCTGTAACATCGATACAAGCTGTCCTTGTAATGTCCCTCCAATAGCAATTTCAGGATCTCTTTTCGAAATCTTCATCTCTTGGGGACAGAGCTTCCGGCAGTAGACACGGTATCACTGGCCAGTGTCGTAGTTTAGCCCTGATCAGGACCAGATCAGGACCAGGCTACACTGGTCTCTCTCTTACTCCCCCCACCCTCCGAGAGAACAGGGAGAGATAATATGAGGAAAACGGCTTGAGGTTTGAGATAAGGACAGGGAGAGATCCTTAAAGTTACCATTACAGGCAAAACAGACTCTACTTGGGGAAAACTACTCATTTATTACTAAAAACAAAGCAGGAGAATGAGACAGAGAACAAGATAACCTCCCCCCACCCCTTCCTCTTCCCAAACTTAACATTATCTTTATTACCTTCCCCCCCCGCAAGTGACATGGGGGAAGATGGAATGGGGGTCGTGGTCAGTTCATCACACATTCTTTTACGCTGCTGCTTCGTCGTTGGGGGAAGGACTCTCATTCCTCCCCTGCTCCTTCGTGGGGTCCCTCCCATGGGCCACAGTCCTTTGTGAAACTGCTCTGGCGTGGGTCATCTCTTCCATGGGGTACGGTCCCTCCAGAACAGCTGCCCCAGCGGGCTCTCCATGGGCCACAGCCTCCTTCAGGCATCCACCTGCCCCAATGTGGGGTCCTCCATGGGCTGCAGGTGGATCTCTGCTCCTCTGTGGGCCTCCATGCAGGGGGACAACCTGCTCCACCATGGTTGTCACCACAGGCTGCAGGGGAATGTTGGCCAGGAGCCTCATTACTCCTCCCCCTCCTCTCACAAGAAAAATTCTTCACAACAGGCTGGCAGATGCCTCTCAGGATCTTTTCACATCTCATTCACATCTCATCTCCTCTCCACTTCTTGCAGCCAGGCCAGGCCAAGTCGGGCCCCGTTGGCTGCCCGGCGGGAGGCCAGAGGGTGAGGGCCGCAAGGCCCACAAGGCTTGCGCCTCCTCCTCTCTGCCCCCTCTCAGCATCTTCACATAATCTCTTCTTCTTTTCTTTTTTTTTCCTTTTTCTTTCTTTTTTTTTTTTTTTCTCTCTCCTTGTTTTCCCCTTCTTAAATGGGTTATCACAGAGGCTCGAGGTGATATCACAGAGGTGTTATCGGGGAATGTTCTGATACCAGCGGGTCCGCCCTAGGCCTGGCTGAGTCCACTGAACAAAGGGGAGCGACTTCCAGCAGTTTCTTACAGAAGCTGCCACCGTAGCCCCCCCTCACTAAATAAAACCAGAACAGCCAGTCTTAAAATGCTAAATATATGTTTTCTATCACTAATTTCAACACTTTGGAAAATTGTGTGGGCCAAGTTCTTCTCAACCATAAATGCCTTCAATTTCTTGGCCTTTTCTTTTCATGTTATAATGTTATGCATTTGCATAGCTGAAGGATTTTGTTGTCCTTCATCCCTGCCAGAAGGACAGGAATCCTGGCAGAATCCTGATTCCCAGGAGGAGGAACTGGTCTGCATGTGAACGCAATCAGACAGACTTTTTTAAAACTGGACTAGGATGTGGGTCACACCTGGATTTCTACCAGAGTATGAGTAGGCAGATTCAGAGGGGTCCAGCTGCTGTAGACCTGACACAGGACTGGGAAGCAACAGAAGCTGTGGGTTTTTTGAGATCTACAATGTATATAGTAGAATGTATTCTAATACAAAACTTCATACCTGAAGCCTAAATTTTTCTATATATGCAAGAAGACTTGTCAAGACTTACTGGAAGAGCTCTGGGATCCTAACAGTTCCTTTTCTCTTACAATCTATTGTTCTCTTTTCCAATGTTCACTTTTGGGCTAGAGAGGAGATCCAGATGCTTCAGGTTACCTAAAACTGAGGAATGAGCTGTGGATGTATCTCATGTGAACAGCAGGAAATACTGATAAGTAGAACTCTAGATGTTGATCTTCATTGAAATTAAATCTACCAGTAATAATGGCTGCATAGATAACTACTTACATTTATTTATCATTTATGGTTCTTATTTCTGCTCTTTAAGAGCGTACCTGTCTAGTTGTTGCTGTATCATGTGGTAGGGTAGGAGTTGGAGAGGGTCTCATAATTCGCTGACCCCGGTTCCTACTCTCAGCTGTATCTTCTGGTCTAATAAAATTATTACTTTGTCCTATGAACCTTACTGCCCATGAGACATGTTGAGTATAAAAAACAGATGGTAAACCAGGATATTTAAGCTGTTTCCTGCATGCTGACAAGTGGTCTATAAAGGCCTAAATTAGTGTGTTAAATATTGGTTTGGGAATTTTAGGGATCCAGAAACTACTCCAAAAATGAGGTTAAAACTCAGTAACAGAAATGTAAGAGAACTTTAAAACGTAAGCATTTTTTTAGTAGTTGTATTAATCGGAGTGCCTTTTAAATTATTCCAATTTTTCTTTTGAAAGAGAGCCTACTTTACAGTAGACCTGCAGTACAGCAGGTCTCCAGTGTAGTTGCTTAATAACTTTAGTATTAGAAATTGATAGCTCCCACTATTATAATTTACAGTAGAGCTACAGTTTCAAAGACAGGGCTAGGAAGTGAGGAGACAAGATCCAGAGGCGAGATGGCTGCCTCTATGGATGGCATCCAGGACTCTTCATTTTCTCAATTCTGCCATCTCATGAGATCTGCAGGTGTGGAGGCCCTCACCTGTAAACCTCGGAGACTCACTGGGAAAGAAGAAATTATGCCTTTCCATGTGTTACACCTATATTTCTTTTATTACTGTGGTGACACACAAATAAATAGGCGTGAGGGGAAGAGCCTCTTTAAGAAGTGTATTGACCCCTAGTTGCTCAGTCTTCAGTCCCTCTTCCTCTGAGGGGTACTGCCCTTCTAAATAAATGTATGTGTGTGTATGGGCATGTGTGTGTATGTGTATATATATATAAACCTTCAGTAATAAATGTATCTACGTGGAAGTCTACTTAAAAACAACCAGCCTTCTCCCTCCTAACCCTGTTTCTTTAAGCAGATCTACTGTGGAGCACAGCCGTGTAATGCAGCTCATTTGGCAGTATGGCAGGCAGAGGTGGCCAAGAAGGACCAGGATTGAGAACTGGGAAAACAGGGGGAAAGGGGCCACCTGCCTGCCAAAGAGCACTTGCCAGGATGATGAATATTTAAAGCTGAGTGATAATGATAGCAAGCTGCATGGCTCTTCTTACTATTCAATATTTTGAATTTAATTGAAAGTCTTGAATTTGTTAATGTAACTACTGTAGCAGTGAAGATTCTACTGGTGCCTTTGAGCCAAGAACCTGCAGAAGGATATGTTACCTCTAGATAAATGGTTTTCAGACCATCACTTTTTTTAATTAGGTTACTTTTTTTTTCCTCCTCCTGGTTTCGGCTTCACAACTTTGCCTGTCCCCAGAGAAACAAAGGAAAGCATGTTTTGCACCCTAAGCTCCAGCAAACTCTGCCTGGACCTTTTCTGCTATTACTAGAGGCTGCTACTTGCCTTCTCCCTTTGGCCAAAGCCTGCATGCTTCACATGCCACAAGATCGTCTTCCTGTGGCCCCCAGTGATTCGCAGAGGAATTGATTTTCTCTTTCTCAACTCAACCTCAGGGATTTCCCTTGCTTGGTTTGCCTGGTTCACCCCAAGGAGGGGAAGCAGAGTCTTGCCCATTGTGCTGCTGTGGTGTTAACCTGGTGCTGGTCATCTGTCTTTCCACAGTGGCAGATGAGGAATGGGTGGAAAGGCGTACACTGCCCAGCCAGTCCCTTACTGCTGACAGCACAAAATTGCAGCTGTGGGTCCTATTCCTATCATCCTGTCCCTGCTCTACAGCTTTTTTCCACCAGTTGGCTCATTTGGGAAGGAGCAAACAGATAAAATCCAGTGGGTTCTTCCTGGTGCTTGCTTGTATTTCTTCAGAATATATTCTGGTTTTATCGGTTAGGAACTGCTACTTCAGCTCCTGGGTTTCCCCCCTGCATCACTGGCATACTCAAGTTGAAAAGCTGGAGTGGCCCCAGTTACTGTGTGTACGTAATGGTATTTCTTTTGGTCCTGTGGCCATCCTGTTAACCTTTCCGTCTGGAGGTGCAGCTTACATTCTGGGATTTAGATACTCTGAAAAATGTTAGCAAATACAGTTGTGCTTATTCAAGGAAGTCGGGGAAGAAATATATTACTATCTTTATAAAGGACGCCTTGCTTTAAAGAATTTGGTAAAATTACTTTTGACGTATTGTCACTACAGAGTTTTAGGAGCAGCACAGCAAATTTTACCTCTGATAGATTTACTCTTTGATTCTTCTTGCTCTTGTGCAAGTTAAAATTAGCTGGTTTAGGGGTTTTATTAAATGCTTCTTGTGGCTTCCAGTAACAGAGTTGACATTACACAGGTGGAGACAAAACGTCCTTAAATGCATATTCAGACTGGCAGTGATTTAATGTAACAGTAGATGTTATGATTTGCACTGATCCAGTGAGACCTTTATTATTTTAAATATGCTTACTAATTTTTCTGTAGATATAAATGACACTTGAGAAGGCAGGGGAGGGTGTTGCTTGGTAGTTTAGGCTTTGTAGTAAAATGAATGATTTAATCCAGCGTCTGATAACCTAGCTGTGCGTCTGCTCTGAATTTCAGAATGGAGGAGACGCTTTTGGTGTTGTAGTTTGATCTGCTTTCTCTGTTGGCTTTTCTGCCTTGGAGCTGGTGTACCACATGTCCATTTTTTCCTAAGCTGTATTTGAACTCTTCTTCCTTTCAGATGCTTTGTAACCTAACTACCCTCAAATGAAGCAGTTCACTTATTCCATGGGCAGCCCAGGCACAAGTGTGAAATCCCTTCAAACATTATGGCTTTAACTTTTGTTATAGGGGACATTCCATTTGGAGGAATAAGTTGCATTTACCTTCTGCATCTGAGTTTAATGAATTTTATATAAAGGTTGTTCACTGTTGAAATGGTGCATGCTCTTTCTGTAGTGTCTGTGTTTTATTAGAGTAATTTAAAAACAAAACCACCAAACGATGTTACTACTGGGTGTCTGATTGCCAAGTTAATCTCTTATCACAAGTCCCATTGATCTTCTGTTTGAGCAGCTGAGAGTCTATTTTATGTATAGCGATCTTTCATAAAGTTTATTCCTGGTAATAAAGCTAACTGGGGTGAGTGCCAAGCTATTCTCAGAGGCAGTCCACTCTCAACAAGAGAAGTATTTTATTTTGTTAGATGGGGTTATTGTTTGGGTATGTACTTGTGGCAGAACTAGTGAAATTGCTAGCGAGTGAGTCAAACTAGGTTCAGAGGTGTACTCTTACTGGTATGAAGTTAATGGCATTACTGCACAACAGACATTCAGATCTGACTTTTAATGTGATGCCCAGAGTCACGTGCATTTTCTACTTATTACTGTATGGTATTATTAAACTGGATTGTTAAACTCTTCTGTGGCGTGGCAAAAATCTTAAAAGAAAAAAAAAACAACAAAACTCCCACTGCAAAACAACAAAAAATCCTCTCCACCCTAAAACTTTACATATAGTAAGGGCATTCAATTTTATTATGTGTAAGAGGAAGTAATTTTATTTCACAGAGCACAACTGTATTGTTTATCTGAAATTATGTTGTTTTCAGGTTTTTTAATTCTTTCTTCTAATAGCCTGCATTTGTGTTGAGGTACTTAGTGTCTTCATACCAAACATACAAGTAAATGAAAAAAATGTACTTCAAAATACTAGTAGTAACCTTCAGTAAAGTTACTTTTCATAAAGGAAAAAAATATTTTTAATTAAGTTTACTTAAACTTTATTCCAGAGTTTCTGAAGTATTACTGTCTATGCAGAAGAGTTCCATAGGTGGCAGGGCACATGGTTTGCACCCAACTTCTACAAAACTGCTCTGAAGCACTCTCCTCTCAGCTTGTTGTCACAGTAAATTCTAAATTACTGGCCAATATTTTATCTTCGGTCACCTCCTGCTCTGGTGACCTGGATATACTGATGTACTTAAAATTCCTTGTGGATGCAAGGAGTAAGCATAGATGCAGATAGTGACTGGGAGGGCGTCGATGTGCCTGTAGTGCACACAACACTGTTGGGATGGTGAGGGAATGGGGCAAGATTTGCACTCCAGGCATCAAGTTGGTGGGATGCTGGGAATTCAGTGCGAGGGAGGAGAGCAGAGGGGATGCTGTGTGCCCTGGTGTTTGCTGTGAGCTAGGCTGCTGGAGGGAATAAAGTGTGTAAGTCTCTAGGAACATCATGCTTTTCCTTCCATGCTCTTAAGAAAAACCTGGGGGGCAGGACACTGCTCAAGCTGCTTTATCAGGCTCTTGACAGATTCAGTCAGCCTAGCTGCATCTGTTGCTTGTTACATCTTTGAAAAGATTTCTTTACCATGAATTGTAAAATTTAACCTTCCTTTCAAATTTCTCCTTGAAATCAGGAGAAAAGCAGACAAAAAAAAAATCTGGAATGCACTTTTGTCATGCAATAGCACATTACTATCCAAACAGAAAGGTTAAATTATTATATACCATATAAACAAACAGGAGAAAATGGAAGGAGCAAATGTCCATTATTTCAGCTAATAGTAACTATTTCTAATCATGATGGGAACAGACTTTTTTCCGTATTGCGCCTTACCTGTCATTCAAACATACTGATTTTTTTTTTTTCAGTAATTGGCAACCAGCTGCAGGTGATGGGTAGTCTGCATCGCTGCCCTCCTTGCAGTGGTCTGGATGGTGCCTTGGTGTGAAGATCTCTGCGTGGTAAAGCAGGAGCAGCTTAGCTTTACTGGGCTGTTGTACTCTGGTAACACCACGTGGTAATCATGGTGTGGTGTAGAGCATCACACTACAGATTTGTAATCGCAGCTGATGATGTCCTTACACCGTGGCTTCTTTGAGCTGAAAAGTATCAACTGTGTCAGTAATTCAATTTTAAAGCATTTAGAGAGCCTTGTGAGACTTCTGCATCTCCTGGCATGTAATGAAATTGGGCCATGTTCTCTGGCAACTTTGCATTATTCCTTTAAAAACATGTATTCTTATCTGAAGCACTGATCTAGAGCCAAACTTCAAGAGGGTGCTTTTTTGGGTTTTTTTGGTTTTTTTTTTTTTTTTAGTTTGGGTTTTTTTTTCTCCCAGATTAATTCTTTTCATATGGAACTTTTAATGTTGGATTTAAAACTCAGTGTTAGCCTACACTATTTTTTTTATATTGGATCGAATCTAGATTTCCTCTAAATAAAAATATTTGTTGTTTAAATAACAGAAATTTGAAATAAAATACTGAAATGTTTGAGCTAATTGGAAATCATTCTAAGTCTAGTACAGAACTGGCAAAACAGCACTTCTGCTGGAGTTTCAAGTGTGCTGTTGTTTCTCACTGGCTAAACGTTGCTTTTATCATATGTGATGTGTGACAGTGGTGACTGTAGATGAGAAATAGTCCACTGGAAATAAATAGGTATTTCTTTAAAGTGGGAAAGCTTGGATTTAGCAACTGATTAGCAAAATGCTGGTCTATGTACAGCTTTAAGATCTAGTAGAAGAGAAAACCCATACATTATCACAAAGCCACTACCTTCGATCTGTCTGGGACTTATTTAGCAAGTAAGAATGTTAATTTACTGTATACTGGCTAAGATAACTAGTTGTCTGGGGGGTCAAGGTACTGACTTCAGAGGCATTTCTGAACAAAGATGTTGCAGTTGGTGGGTGGATGGCACTGGTCTCAGCTGTTGTATGGGCTTGCATAAATAGTATCATCTCCACTTTAATCTTTCGGGTGTTCAGAGGTAGTGTGCATATTTCTGCTTAACCCCTGGACACTTGCTGGCATGCATGACCCTTTAACAATTCCTATCCCTCTGTCCATCCCTGGCACCTTGGCTCCAAACAGTCTGGGAGGATAGCCAGTAATTTTGAAGGTTTTTGTTAAGAACTTCTCTTTAACAAAAAGTGTTTTCATTTCATTGGTTCACAGTTTCCATTGTGCTTGTTACAGCAGTGTATGGGACACTTCTGAAGTACTACTTGCATCTCCACTGTACAATATTTACTCTGCTTTGTATGTAATGATCAGTTTAAAAAAAAAAAAAGTATTTCAATGGTGTTGATGGTTACTGGACTTTGGCATTAGGGGAAAAAAGCTTTTTCTATTAAAAAAAAAAAATAGCAACAAAGACTGGAGCAGTGTGTTTCGTAAACGAAAGTTGGCTTTTAAGTTGTGTTTTAGGATAAGCATTTGGTTTACCTTACCTTAAATTTTGAGAATGAAAAAGATACTTAACTCTTTAGTCTTCGTGGATCTGTTTCTCCAAAACTAGCGTACCTTTTTCTCACCAATTTTTGTATCACTTCAGAGAAATTGTTCTAACAGAGCAGTTTTAAAGGTTCTTTCTGAGGCTTATGGATGTTGTGCTTTGGAGGGAAGTATCCAAAAGCTTTCAAGCATCAGGGCTTTCTGTGTACTTCTCTTCTTTTTCTGACAGGGAGAGAGGGAAAAGATGTAGTAGACTGTATATTGCAGGTGTTGTTTTGAGTAGCTTTTATCGTCACTTTCAGTGACATAAATTTAATCATGATCAAATACCAATGGGGTAAGTGTAGCAAATGCAAAGGAGACTCAAAACAAACTTCAGAGTGACCTGAACTATTAGATCAGTAGGAATAAGTGGAAACTGAATCTTCTCTGAAATTAATACCTGTAAAGCCCCGTGCACAGGAAGAGAAAGTAAACAGTAAGACTCAGAAATGGATTGCAATTAAGTTTGTTCCCATTTTGTAGTGATGATTGCACAGGTACTAGCTTTTATATTGCTTGAACACTTGGATTTCTTTTGATAAAATGATCCCAGAAGTGGTTCACCCAAGGATTTATACTCCTGAAAGTTTAAGTTGTTCTAGCTTATGTTAGAAGAAACTGAAGTAATAGTTGTGGAAATATGCTAATAAAATAATTTAAGGACAATGTAGGTGGTATGATGTTATTGGACATCTTTTAGTTATATTATTCCCCCTTATTTTTTTTATAGCAAACTTTGGCCTGTTCCATTTTAACGGCGTTGTTGAGCGAGTTCTCAAGTTCAAGTAAAACCAGCAACATTGGACTAAGCATGGAGTTCCATGGTAACTGTAAACGTATATTTCAGGTAAACTAGTTCTGTATCAATATGTGCTACCTGTCTTTCTAAAATTTAAACACCGAGGAGCAGAAGTACTTTCTTGTGCCAGGTGCATTCAGGTACTGTGTGTGCCTAACAGTATTTAAATAGCAGAAATATTATATTATAAATGCAGGTACTGGCTACTTCAGGAAAGTTGAGAATATATTTTCTAAAACCTTGTGTTGAAAAGGTGCAATCCCTTTTTGCACATTTTATGAATGTAGAGCTACAGATCTTTATGCAGATGGGCTCTTTAATTCCTTGGCTACCAATTGCAAACAAAACGAACACTCTGGAACAATGATAGTCTTAAATATAGCTTTGGTTTAAAGCCAAGGAGAGCTATGTATTTAAAAATATTATTGCAGATGGTGTAGTCTGGTTGTCTCAGATGTATTGTTTGGCCAGGCAGAAATGTTTTTGTGAAGGCATTGCTTTAAACTGACTGTTGTGGAACAACTTACCAACTTTTTTTCATGCCAAAGACCAACCCTCTCCTCCACCAGTTGTTAAAAGCATATTGTTAAGTTTTGCTTTTATGACTAGCATTTATGAGAAGGTTTTTTTCTTATTCTTTACTAACACAATCTAGTATTTTGGCAAGAGAGTGGTGGGGTTCTGACTGACAACTTCAGAATATTTTCTGCATTTTAATGAAAAATAGGGTGAAAACAGAAAATTATTTTCTCTTTAGAAAAGTATTTCTTTTTAATCAACATATTAATTAATTACTGAGAGACTCTATTAATATATTGTGTTCGTCCTAACTATAGGAGGACGATCTGCGGCAGATCTTCATGCTCACAGTAGAGGTACTTCAGGAATTCAGCAGACGTGAAAACCTCAATGCTCAGATGTCTTCAGTGTTTCAGCGTTATCTTGCACTAGCCAATCAGGTCTTAAGCTGGAACTTCCTTCCTCCAAATTATATCCTTTTAATGTCAAGCCCTTTCTTTCAGCTGACTTGAGTCACTTCTACCAGGTGATAAGTAAAGTCTTTGTGAGGAGAGAAAAATGAAAAACATGTAAGCCTTACATTTAGTCTTCGATTTATCTTTTCTTCCATTAGTGCTCTCGGTCACCACTGAGCTTGCTAACAGATGCCTACATACAGAAGCTGCTGTTGCTCTCTATTAAAGTTTTAAAGTGTTTTATATTAAAGGCAAAATGAGTTCAGCAGAGCAGCCCCCAGTTACAGATTTATGGTCTATCTGGTTGGTGCAGAGGAGAGGAAAAGCGTAATGTGCTGCTTTAGTGCAGAACCAAATGGTGAAGAGGTCTAAGCTCTGTTGAATTTTTATGATCTGTCCTACTTTTCTCCCTCAGAGAGGAGGAGGGGACAGGTATATGCCCCATCATCTAGGAACGTGCCTGCTCAACCAAGTCCCTGTAAAAGAGCATGGTCATATACTGGAACATGTAATAGGTTCTCTTTGGTCTGCAGAAAAAGTATTTGCTAGCTGAGAGAAGAAATGGAATCTCCTTTTTTTTTTTTTTTCCTCTGGCAATACACAGGTCCCATTGCTTCCATTTTGATATCTTTGTGATATATGCTGATTATGAAAGTCCAGAGAAAGGTGGAGATGGCGTTTAGAGAAGAAAGTGGGAATCTGAAAGTCTTGGTGAGGAAGAGGAGGAAAAATATACAAAATGCTCAGCCCAAAAATGGGCTGGAATAATATTGTAGAAATAATCAATCATATTCTCTGTTTAATAGAGGGTTAAGGCAGTGCTTGCAGTAGAACATTACACTGCCTCCTTTAATAGCCAGACTGTCTTTAAGATGCTCAGCAAGCTTTCCAAGAGCCAAATTTTAAAGCTGGTTTATAAACTTTTTTTCTCAGAATCTTTTGAAATTACTATTAATTTATACATACAACAGGAATCTGGATGCTGCCTTCAAATCCACTGAAAAGGATTTTATTTACTTTCCTGAATTGACAGTCAGACAGTAATATCTGTGTTTGTTGTCTTTGATTCTGCTCATTATGCAGTGGGCAACAAAAGTAACATTTATTTGAAACTGGATATTTCTTGGTTCACATCTGTAAAGTAGAATACTAGTTATATTGTCTTTCTGGAAGGTGCCACAGATTAAATTTAAATATCCCACTCCTATTAATCACCGAAGTGATTTGGCAGAGGTCCAGAGAGGAATTTTAGTGTATGTGCCTACCAGATGGAGACTGGAGTTAAATTATTGCATCTTATAAAAGTTTTTGGAAGAGGATTTGGGATTTGAAGAATTCAAATCATGTGTGAACTTTTTTTTTTGGGTTGTTCCCCCCAAGAGGGGAATGCTTATCCTAAAACACAACTTAAGGTTAACAGTGTTTTCTGCTACTTGGCCTACTTGAGATACTACAGCTGTTAAACAAATTCTGGCCACTTCTGGAGATCAGATGGACCTTTAGTCTGAACTACCAGAAGTGCTCTTCAGCCCTGAGGAGAAGGACTTGGGAGTGCTACTGGATGAGAAGCTCAACATGAGCTGGCAATGCACCCTTGCAGCCCAGAAAGCCAACTGCATCCTGGGCTGCATCAAGAGGAGTGTGGCCAGCAGGTCGAGGGAGGTGATTCTGCCCCTCTACTCTGCCCTGGTGAGACCCCACCTGGAGTACTGCGTCTAGTTCTGGAGCCCCCAACATAAGAAGGACATGGACCAGTTGGAGAAGGTCCAGAGGAGGGCCATGAAGATAAGAGGGCTGGAGCACCTTTCCTATGAGGACAAGCTGAGAGAGTTGGGGCTGTTCAGCCTGGAGAAGAGGAGGCTCTGGGGAGACCTGATAGCAGTCTTCCAGTACCTCAAGGGGGCCTATAGGAAAGATGGGGAGAGGCTGTTCAGGGCCTGTTGTGATAGGACGAGGAGTAATGGTTTTGAAACAGAGGGAGGTAGATTTAGATTGGACATTAGGAAAAAAATTTTTCCTACGCGAGTTGTAGACCACTGGAACAGATTGCCCAGAGAGGTGGTGGATGCCCCATCCCTGGAAGTGTTCAAGGCCAGGCTGGATTAGGCTCTGAGCAACCTGATCTGGTTGGAGATGTCCCTGCATCTTGCAGGGAGCTTGGACTAGATGACCTTTGAAGGTCCCTTCCAACCCCAACCATTCTATGATTCTGAGTGCACCAAACTTCTTACGTGGCTCTATTTCAAACCTTTTTGTAACTTTTTTTCCATTTGATACCATCTTCTTGCTTTCTACCACTGGACATTTAATTTTGCTGTATGAATTACAGCACTGGCTCGCGTCTCCCTCCTCTTTGTAGCAACCTGTTTTCGCAGGAGTTGGATGGCTTTAATTATTCTCAGGAAATGTGTGTCTTAGCTGACAAAGATTCAATAAGTGTTGGGATTTACAGCACCATGTTGATTATATTGCAACATAAATCTCTCTTCTTTAAGATGACTGGTTTAAAAGTGACTGTTGATTGTCAGCTCATCGGCAGTGAAACTTGACTGCAGTTTCTAAATAGGTAGCACATTACATAAGAATGTAAGAATTGCTGTGTTGATTGATCAGTTGGTATCCTTTTGGTATCCTCTTTCCAAATCTTGACAGTTTATATGCCAAAGCAATGGGCATAAATTTAATACTCGAAGCATGGAGTAAAATGATCCATTGTATCCACAGATATCTTTTTTCCTTTAGTTGGTATTTCCCCTGGTAAGATAGAATTGATTCTCAGTGTTCCGTACAGTATAACAGTAATCTGCAGTATTTGTATCTTCAGCACGATTCTTGTACTTCCAAAAAAAAGGAAGTATCATAAATATCCATAAATGTGCAGAGAGGCACATTATTTAAATTGCTACATTGTGAGAATTGCATCAAAACATGTGAGTTCTCAAGACTTCTTGTGCTGTTACAGGACAACTTAGTATGTGTTGTATTGTTAAATGGACAATGCTGGCACCAGTTATAACAGAGGACTTGTAGTTAGTCTGCATTGTCTATTGCTGGCGTGAGAGATGCATTCTGAAATAGCTATCTCATTGGAGTAGTGAAAGAGAAACTGGGACCTACTTTCTTTTAAGTTGGAATTTGATAATTTTTGAGTGTCTTAGGATGTAGTGCCTGCAGGAGGAAGGGCAGGGAATGATCACCTAGGAGGCTTCCTTTCAGTCATGTGCAGTTTCTTCCATTTCATTTTCTAACACACAGACAATCGTCTATTGTTATTTTTATCTGCTACCTCGAGGTATTAGTTCACCTGGTGTTTGCAGATGCTTCAGAGGTTTTTGGCAGTACTGTTTGAAATGACAATAACGTAGGATTCCTATTTTGCTCTAAGAACATTTGGCAGTCTGTTGTGGCATGTTGGCTTCTGTAGAGTTTCTTTTTTCGGTGCTGTTACAGCACTGTTAAATACTGTTTACTCAGATGGATCTAGTTTTACCTCCATCTTTTCTTAAAGAATTGTTTTGACTAATTAAGGAAGTACAGGTGCTCCATACCGAGATACAGCCCTCTCCTTTACAAGACTGCCTTCAGGAATCCCATTCCTAGCACATTTTCAGTATTCAAAGCCTCCAGTTAAGGAGCTGAATGTTGCTGCACTTTAACGCACCTTGACATGGACATACGATATGAGTCAGGATGTAATGATAACTTATATTCTTCTAACTCCAGAGATGTTTCTCACTTCTTCACTTTGGGCTTTATCTGTTCTTGGCAGCCACATCCTAATGGACTTGGGATGAATGTCCTCAAATGCAAAAGTTCTTAAACGGAGCATAAGATTTTGTCCAGCTGTCTCCTATCTACAGAAGGGTGTTTCTTATCTGTCATTAGGAGCTATCATAGAATTACTTATCCTTTATTCAGTAAGGTACAGATTTTTATGGCTTTTTGTAAAGAGTGCTCATAGTAAGTGAGTAAAGAGGAAATTGAGCTTTACTTCTTGTTTTGGATTTGGTGCCTCTAATTGCTTGTAGGCAAGCTGGCAAATTTTCAAGGCAGTGTAGAACAGGGGATTGGATTTAAAATACAGATTACGTAAACCTAACGGGATGCACTCCCCTAACGTGCGTTGTTGCTGTTCCATTGAAATTAATGCTGCGATGGTAATTGTATGAACTGACTGAAGCTGTTGTCTGATCTGAGCACTTTAAGTATGTGTGTTCCTCAGCTACACGGTTAAAGGAACAAGCTCTTCTTATCTCTGCTCTGAAAATGTCTTTTTTACCTCAAGCCAGATTGAGATGCCTTTCTGGGAGTTCCTGTGAACCATAGAGCTCTGCAGACTTTCAAGATTTGAACTTGGTCCAACTCAGACTGGTAGCATCTGTTTTGTGTATGGAAGTGCATGAAAAAATACACAGAATGCTCCAGAAAACTCGAGGTTTGTTTTGAGGAATTATTCAAGTTGGCATTGCTGCTGAAAAAGTGTCCTGCCCTAGCACCTCCCATGAGCATGATACTGAGCAGGGAACCACCTGGCTGAAAACTTTCTTTAGCAAGTTGACGTCTCCAGTTTTATTTGTTGCACAGCTACAGAAATTATTGAACCTGAACCAAGGAGCAACCACACAGATTTCCTTCAGCAGCAGGACTACTTTCCTGAGGTTTTGTGTCTGTTAGCAGCCTGGGATTCCTGAATTTACAACAGCAGTCTATCCTTATCTGAAAGATGAAGGATTGGGGTAGTATACTGGCTATTGTTTGGGATATAGAGACAAATCCAATGTAACTAAAATAGCTGTATTTAAGAAAGAGCAAGAGAGAGCTGCATTTTTTTCAGACTTACTTGAAAGTCTTACTTTCAGACTTAGATGAAAACTCACCTCATTTTGAAATCCCCAATGTATAGAAATTATTTCTAAGGTACTATGTTTTCTTGACAATCCTTTCTAGCAGCTTTTTAAGACAAAGTTGGACAAAACTAAGAAGACTGACAGATCCCCAGCTTTTGGTTGTAATTGCAGTAAATGTGTTTGTATTGATATTGAGCTTCTTAACAATTAGTGTTTCATCATTTGGGTTTTCTTGAATTTATTCTGAAATCAGTTTGCAATGAAAGAGCATCTTAAAAGCATTAATATCAGAAGAAGAAAAGAGACTAGTAATGACCTTTTTTTTTTTTGTTTTGTTTTATGAAGGGCAACAGATTAAATGCATAGGTTGTTTTTGTTGGGTTTTTTTTTTAACTCTTCTGCTCTTTTGCCTCAATGTTTTTAATTTCCCAGTTTTGCAGTTCTTTGTTATCAGCTTCCTAGATGGCAGCCAGTATATAGTGCAAAGCTGTGACTCTTGAGCTGTATCTGCATGGCAGTCACTTCTGCATAAATGCTTAAAGTGACTAGCTTGCATACTATTAGCTGTGTAACCGTGGCTATGTAGCAAGAGCTGCAGAATCCAGTTGGATGGTCAACATGAGACTTGGTACCGGCATGGCCTCACTGCTAGCATCTCCAGAACTGGCCAGTTTTAAAAATAGCTTGTGTCTTCCTGCAATTCCTACGCCTGTTGCTACACAGATGCAATCTGAATCCAGTGTGTCCAACACAAAGGAGTTGTTTAATTCTCGGGACAGTTCAGAATACTTGTATTTTAATTATTAAATATTTAAACATAATATTAAATATTTAAGTATATGTTCCTTCTCCTGAGTGCTGGATATGTTTGCTGACAGTGTGAGTTATATAAACGTTTGTGAAGCATTTCTCCATAGGGGGCAGCAAGCCTCTGCAGCAGTTTTAAACAGTTGCTCCTAGATTTATCCTATGTGCTTGGCTGATTAGCTAGCAAGCCAAAGGAGGTCTTAAAATCCAAATATAATTAGTATGTTAGCATTCTAACACTGCATGGCAAATTTCCAAGCAGTTACCTTTCTAATTTTTTTATTTGTAAAATATAAGTCTAAGACTGACACAAAGCTCTCCAGAAATGTTCCAAACAACAAAGGTAAAGTGATTAAGTATTTGAACCTTAGCACTCCAGAAGTTTTCCTTCCATTTCTGAGTTGTTTTTCACTCCTGTGGACAAATTTGTGAATGGAGGTCTGGCAGAAGGAATCTCAGCTTTGATTTTTGAGTTCCTACTTTACTGCTTTGTGGAAGGGGAAGCCTTGCCTCTCTTAGGAAAAAGACTGTGGGATCCATTGTCAGATACTGGAATTTGTGGGAAGTCCTGAAGTGAAATGTTATCATCCCTCATGGTTGCCTTAGGATATAAAATAGTTTGATACTCGTCTTCACCCATCAGTCCGTTCCTGGGATAGAGGCGTAGAGTGGGAGGAAAACTATACATTTGCTTGTCTGTTATTTTCTCTTTTTAAAATATGCCCCCAAGAAGCATATAAAACTTCAAGGTTTGGTTTTTTTTTTACAAATTACAATTTTAAATTATAAATTTGTAATTTTAAAAAAGATTACTCTTATTTCTCCAGCTCATGAAACAAAACCAAGCATAGAGCTAATGGCTACATACATAAATTTAGACAAAGAAAAGAAAATCTGTCTGTATTTATGGCCGTCTCCTTTTCCTCTCTGGGCACTAATTAGTGAGCATGAAAGCCTTATCATGCATGAAGACATCTAGCTATAGTCTTAAACTTTTCAGTAGAGCTTGGTACATGTTGTTCAATAATCTGTTCTGATTCAAGCAGAGGTTTTTAGTCCTTGTAGAAATCAGTGGCGTAAGTTTTCTAAACTGGGTGAAGCATTGCCGTGCTTCTGGTAGCTGTTTCTTAGCTTGGATTTCTGTGTCACTGAAATTGAACTGTAATGAGAGTTACTCGTTCTTCAATAGAATTGGGAGTGTTACAAGCATTCGTATTTATTACCAGAAGTGGTTTACAATTGTTTTTCATTTAAAAAGAAAAAAAAAAATTAAAAACCCCCAAACCCTACAGGACGTCATAGTAGACTCACCTATGCTTACCATAGATCTATGTTATAGCTTGGGTGCTTACAAGAGTGTTCTGCTAGTTCTGTACTTTTTGTTTCCTCATAAGTATTGAGAATTAATTTAATTTTTGATGATGAAGACTGCATGTGTCCAGTGTACATCCATGTACTAGGTAATTCAGTGCCATTTTTCTCAGATTTGCCATAACTAAGCTGCTGCTAAGAAGGCTGAACCATAGCATAGAATAAGTTGAGGTATTTCACAGTAGCAAGCATCTCCACAGCCAACCTATGCTAATGTTTGGGTGCACCTAGTATGTGATGGAAAATGGGTTCAAGATCTCCGTGATAGGTACAGGCATAACTTGTATTGTTCAGTGAACAGAAATTTTACCTACAAATCTGCTATTGTCAGATGTGTCATCAGTCCATTAGTGTGAGAAACAGTACTAAAAATAACAGGATAGGCCTGCTAAATACTGAGGCTTGTTAAAATAGTGACAGCAAACTGGCCCTTCTTTCATGCCATGTGAAAAGTGTTACGTAGCTGGTGCCCTCTGTAGACTCAACCTAGTGAAGAGCAAATGGATTTTCAGAGATTGATAATGTATCTGTGACAATCTTCTAATAGTAATGTGTTTCCAAGCCAGTCATTTATTGGAGAGTTACAGCAAAGGACACTCTTGCCAATAAACAATTTTAAAATACTATTTTTTCTAAAATATTTCAAGGGGGGGGGGGGGGGAACGAAAAATATTTTTT
>WHYT01017377.1:716451-748472 GCA_009806455.1 Tetrax tetrax | reverse complement strand
CGCCCCCTCCCCTCCCGCCGCCTCCGGGGCCGTCGGCGGGGGCGGCTGCGCCAGGAGATGGGGGCCGAGCCCCGGCGGGCGCTGTCCGGCCGTGGCGGTAAGGGGGACCGGGGGCCTCCGGATCCTCCGCGAAGGGGGGAGGACACCGGGGAGAGTGGAAGGGAGGCAGCGCGACCCCACGGGGAGCCGGCGAGGCTGAGCGTGGGTGGAGGGGCTGCCGTGAAAACCCGGCCGGACTCTGTCGCTGTTCCTGCGGCGGTGGCGGCGGGTCCGTGCGGGCGTAGCGCTACGTGCGCGCGGGCACGCGCGGGGCGGCCGTTGGGGGCGGCGCGGGCTCGTCAGGTGTCCGGGGCCGCCGGTGGCTGAGTGGCGGGGCACCTGCCCGGGCACAGCCGGCGGCCCGGGGCGGTCGGCACCGGCGTTCCCGAGGACTGCTGCCGGACGGTGATTCCCTGCCTTCTTAACGGGGCGGGGGGGGGAGGCCCGTCACAGACAGCGCTGACAGTTCGGAGGCTGTCGGAAAGACCGGCGTCCTTCCCGTTAGTGAATTTTAAACTGAATTCCAACAGGACTGGGCTTCAAATAGTTAAAACTGCTGGTGGCTGGATCACGAGAGCTTATTTTCTTTCAAGCACTGTGTCAATCAGTTCCACCGAAGCTTATTTTCACTGTCGTTTATTTATGTGCTGCTTTCTTCATACTGTCTTGCGGGTCAGGCGCAGGTAAACAGCTGAAATAGATAATCTCACTTTGAGCAGCGAGGTGCTAGTGTGCACTGTCGTGTTTCCAAAGGCTTTTGCGAAATGACTGCAATGTAATACTGTGTTTTGTGTTAGTAAGCATATCCTTGAGGTGTGGTGCAGGTGAAACTTACTCAAAACCAGGAAATTTTCTTTTTTATCTGAGCAATGCAACAATTTCTAAGCAGTTAAGAGAGCATTTAAAATGAGAAACAACGATGCCTTTGTCTGGTTATATAAAGTGTCACCACAGATTAGTGACATTCTTGGTTTTTTCCGTCCTCTGTCCAAATCCCTGAAGCTAAAATTACAGGGAGAGAAAACTGTTCTATTACCAGAGAGCTTGTTAATGTATTTAAGTTAGTTTATGATTAGGACTGTTGTTAGGGACATGAAAAATAAAATTATTATTGTCTTCCCCACCTAGTTGAAAATCGGAAGAAAAAATTATAAAGTATTTTGGGACTATTTTAGCTCAGCTTATTTTTTTCTTAGCCTGTTCACCTCTAGTAAAATATTTGGTAATCAATTTGTATTCATAGTTAAGTATTAGTAAGATGTACTTCTAAAACTTCAAGTGTTTTGCAAAACAGCCACAGGAACTATCCTGCTGTATTGGAACAGAGATGGTATTTCTCTGATACTCTGATTTCTCTGACAATGCTCATCCCAGGTGCTTTAAGATGGCATACTTAGCAGGAACATGTTATTTTGAAAAGTGCAAAGAAGAGTATATTTTCTTTAAAAAGTGCATGAAAACATATGAGAAGACATTCCCAATAGGGAACTTCGCTCATAATCCCTAATAATTAGGTATATATTTGCACTCTGACATGCTAAGTGGTTTATCTGCTGTTGGAAAACGCTCGACTACAGTTGCGTAGTGCAGGTGTTACTAGTAAAAATTGCCGATTCGTTTTTATGAATGCTATAAACTTTTGCTAAAGATTTCTGGGCATTGCTGTAAACCCTTTGGTTTTACGTTGTGCCCACATGAAATCCTGGCATATAAATTTTCAGGTGTTGTCGTTTGTTTGAATGTTTTGGACTTAGAGTAAAAATTTACGTGAAATTCCACGAGGTGGTATGTGTGAGTGCTTCCAGAAAGCATCTCCTTTTTTTTTGTTTCAGTACTTAAGACAAAAACTGAACACCAGGAAGAGTGGGAAGCATTTTCAATAAGTATATTTTTAGGGTTTTTTTCTAACTGGAAGATCTTTAAATACTCGTCTTCAAATCAAATTTTTAAGACTTGTTGCTTGTAGAGGAAACTGAAAACATTCTTATGCAAAACTTCAGGTTTTATGTGTGACTGCTTAAGTTTGTGTTACTATTAAAAGTTATCAGCTAGGATTTGGAGAATGCATGGATAAGTAACAGGGGGAAATACTCATTTCTAGTACTAAACAGGATTTTTTTTTCTTTCTTTTTTTTTCTTTTTTCTTTTAAGTGAGTTAGTGGATGGCTGGAAGTTAGCTTGACCATTGAGTTGCTGACATGTTTTGCTGCTTGAGAGCCGTGAGAAGGTATGGCATGTTGCTGACCTAATTTACCTTTAGCATATGTTTAAGTGTTTGCTTATGACTTGCATATATGTAAAACTGGTTTGGTATTTTTGTTTAATGCTTATTTTGTTGGCTTTCTCATCTTTACAGCTTGAAGCTTTCAACAGAGCATCCACAGTTGAAATTCCCCAAAAGTCATATATGTGGCCTCGAGTGAGATATTAAAAAGACTCTCAACAAAACAAGGGTTTTAAAATAGCTTAATTATGGGAAAGTGGTAGTCTGAATCTGAATATATCAAATATATTGCTGCATTATTGAGTTATTAAAGCTCAGTGTTTCAAAATGAGAGCATATATCTGTAATAATGGGCTTAATTTAACAAAGCCTTTCAGTGCCAAAGCTATAAGCCAAAAAGTTAAACTTCAGAGATGTGAAGAAAAAGTAAAAAGAAAGCTGGAGCTGGGAATCATTTAATCAATAAATTAAATCTGTCCTAGCATATGATTGCATAATGTGTTCTAGTGGAGATTGTGTTTCATATCTTTCATGAAGTGCAGACGGCTGTCCTCAGCGTGGTTGTGACCTTGATTTAAGCACAAAGCCTTTCTCTGCTCTTCAAATCTGAATGAAGTTCTTGGAATAATCCTTACTCCTTGTGAGCAAAGCCATAAGCATCTTTCTTGCATTTTCTCTCTCTCTAAATTCATTTTAATTCATTTGTTTTGTCACTTTACTTGAAGGATGCCTCAGAGTTCTGTCTTTCACCTTCAGTGAATGAATTCTTCCTTCCGTCACGCAGACTAATTCTGGCATTTGAGCGTTTCTCTTTTAAGCAAGTTCAAAATAGACTTTTGGCTGGAATCCCAAGTCTTCCTACTAGCATGACAGTGTTGCTTAGATAGAAAACAAGGGAACTGAAGTTAACCATATGTGGCCATTTTTCTTGTAGAACACCAGATGGAAGTTTATGATTAATAAACTTGGAAGTATGATTAATAGTTTCCAGGTATGTTGGAACTTTTTTTCCTAACTGCTGGAAACGGCATGCAGTGTAGCTCAAGAGTGAATGTGGGAAGTGGTGTACGAATAAAGTGAAGAGGGAACTGAGCTCCTTACTTCCTTCTAGCAACTGGGTCTAAGAGGATGTGAGTTTCTTGCATGGTTGTTAATCAAAACTGCTATCACATAGGTAGCTGGTTGATTTACTGGTTTTTTTTTTCCCTTTGCTGGAAAGAACTTTCTTCCTTTTTACCACCTAGTGTCCACTTGCTTCAAAAAAAAAAAAAGAAAAAAAAAATTCTCTGCTATTTCCTTAGCGGGATGACTATTTTGATGTTTCTGGATACAAAATGGTAAAATGTGTGACCGAGTGGACTTTTATCCGCTTTTATCCAGTGTGCTTTGCTTTCTTTCTTGCCAGGTCAGGCAGAGGGTTTTTTTTTTCCTGCATCACTGAGCAACTCTGGCATTTCTTATCATTGAGAACTTTTGCTCTCCATAAAAACATGATATTGCTGTGATACTTCACCATCTTCAACTGTTTTGAGTGTGATCGTGGGCTATAGTAATGTCTAGTCTTAGAGTCTCTCAGATACAGCCAGCAAGGAGGTAAAAGTGTTTGCCAGTAATACAGTTTGTCTTTTTTTTAGTATTCCATTTAATCCACACACATTAAAACAGTTTTTAGTCACAACAGTTTGAAATTTCAGCAGTCACCTTAAATTACAGATTTTGTATTCCACTTTTTTACAAAAATGTCTCCTGCTTTCAGCAAGCTGACTTTCAAGACCTGCTAATTAAATATTTGCCCACCTCTTAGGCAGAAAACATACCTTTTACTGCTTTAATGTTTGTAATTGAAGAGCTGGAAAGGTTTACAGAAAAAAGGTAAAGTAAGGGTCATTGAATCTGCTTGACAACTCAACTGTTGTCATTTACTCTACCATTTGCCAAAATGAAAAGTACTGCATATTTTCTGAGCATGAATTTGGGCATTTTTTTGAATTTTTTTTTTTTTAATTAAGCAGTCAGGAAGCAGTCTCACATGTTTCTGTGTAGAGGACAATTATTTGGTCTAGGATGATGAACAAATAGTCTTTGTAAAACAGTCTGGCTTACTATTATTAATAAAGTTACTAGTTTTCTGTTAATTTGAAGCAGCTTTGCCTCCAATCTGCCATATATTTTCCTGTTTGGGGCTTGCAGTTTGGATGAGTGATGCAATACAGTAAGTATTGCTTAACAGAGCAGAATCCCAGCCCATCTGAGTTGCAAACTAAAATGAACGTTAATCACAGATAAAATGGTTGACCCGTTGAATTTGTTAGCCTGTAAAATCGGCTAAAGGATAAATCTGTTACTAAGTATTTACCAATTCACATTTTCTTTCCACTTTTTTTATTATCTTGGTAATTAGTTTGCTAACCTGAGCACCAGCTTTGAGCTGTGGCAGAAAATTTTGGTGGTCTTCAGTTCAGAACTTGTCTTTCCTTCCGTTTCAGTCTTCTGTTACACAAGTGTGGGCTTTGCAGAACTGCTGTTTAATTTATGCCTAACTGAGGGTATTCAATCTTTTGTACTTTCTGAATTTCCTAGAACTTCAGCTTAACTTTTCCTCAAGTGAAACAGTCTTCCTGTCACTGAAATTTTTTAGTCCTTGTTTTCTTCTCTTTCAGGGAAGATCAAAGTACAAAAAAGTGCTGTCTTCTTACTTTGTCTTCTATAACAGAGTATATTTGGGAAAGTAGATGATGATTTTTTTTTTTTTTTTTAAGAAATCACAAGTGTGTGGACCTCAAACTAACGCAAAATTTCTTTTGATTGAATTGTGATTATTACTTCTGGGTAAAATTTAATATTCTTTTGATACTCCTTGAAAAATACTGGTTTTGGCTTTGAGATTCAAAAGCATGTAAAGGTTGGTTTTTAAGAGCAGCTTCAGCAGTAGCTACAAAAAAATACCACTGAAGCCAGTGTTTATCATTGAAACTACTTAACTGTGGAATTTTTATTTGAGCCTGCTTTGACAAAGTAGAGGAAAAAGTAATTGTACTTATTTCCATGTCTTTAATGAGCTATTAGCATCCACTCTCTCTTGAACCTGTTGGATTTGCTCCATGTAAATACAGCTTTGTGAGTTCCAAGGGGAAGAAAATCCATCACTCAGACTTCTGGTACCAGTTTAAATGATTATATTTGCAACTGTGAATGTTTACTCCATTCAGTCACATTCTAATGTAATTTGTATCTGCTTGTCACTTGATTGGTTGCATCATACATAAAAACTTTATTACTTTATTAGGTTATGTCTGGAGAAGATATTGCTGCAGTGTGTTCTTCAGTCAAGAACTTTGTCAGGAGCTGATGCTATCAATGCTCTCAGACCTTTCTATTTTGCTGTGCATCCAGATTTCTTTGGCCAGCATCCCAAAGAAAGGGTAAAAATCTTTTAGTGTGCTTTCTTCGTGAACGTGTCATATATCAAGGATGGAAATTTTCTGCTTTTCTTACTATCGGAGAAACAAAAGTGGTATTAGAATTGAATATGATTGTTACCAGTGAACAAAAATATGCACTTTCTTTATTTTTAAGGATAGATCCCTTAAACATCCATTATTTATTAGTCATATTTTCTGTTTAATTTTTATAAAGAAAATACAGAATTCTTCCAGTGTAATTTGTAATACATATTATTTACTTTATCACTTTGAAATGCTGTGCGTTATATCTGAATCAATGGATTTCTTTAAGCTTGAAAACTTTGAAATTGTATTAAAATCACACAGTTTATTCATGCAAGATATTTATTTATTTATCCTGAGAATATTAACTATATCACTACTTGTTAAGAGCAGCTGGCAGTTTGTAAAAACTAATTCTGCATGTAAGATTTTTAAAAGTTTAGATGAAAAATGGCCAAATTAATAATCTCTAATGTGTGGTTGCTTGCTTTTTTTTCTTTTTTTAAACAGGAAGTTAATGAAAACTCTCTGAAGAGGTTAAATGGCTACTTGGAGAATCTACAGAAACCAGGATTTCGCTCCTTTAAGCCAACGCAGCTTACTTTTTATGTAAGAGAAAGAGAACCAAACTCTTCTAATGTTCAAGAATCCTTCAGTGCTTCAGGTGCTTTTATATTGTGCAGAATGTATCTTCCTGTATTTAAATTCTTTTAGACCATTATTTAGCTGTGTGCAGTCATAATGACTTTGCAACTGAATAAAATCCTATCAGACCATGAAAATATGTATTCCATCAGACAGCTAGGACTTGATCAAGCTAGGCTTGATTAATTTTATTCTATGTATTTATCTCTAATGTACCAATATGCCTTATCTAACAGATGCCTTCTCTGTTCTGTATCCTGCTAGTCAAAACACTTGAGCAAATTGTGGGGAACTGTAGAGCTAGAAAACAAAATCATACCGTTTTTCAATAAAATAGTAGTGTTATGCCCAGTCTACTTAAAGTAACAGTTGAACTGGCAGCTGTGTTCTGCTCTTGAGTCTAACGCTTGCTTTCTAATGGGGCCATTACACCTGATAGCTAAGTGATGGGACTTGGTTTTAGCCAGCCTGCAGGTGTAATGTTTTGTTCTGAAGCTTCTGTTCATAGCCTATGAAGAGCTGTTATAGTACTGCATTTCTACAGTAAATTATATCCAAAGTGATGATCAGTAATAATGTGAATTGTGTAGAGCTGTTGGCCAAAACTGCCACTGATAAAATAAAAGTATCCTTTTTTGAGTTATGCTGCATCTGTAGCTCAGTTTCCAGTTTGACCAGTGATTCAGGAAGTTAAAACAGCTCCATTTACATTTTTGGACACATAACAGTTTTAAAGGTTAAACTGCATGTCAATTTTGCAGTGAGTATTGAAGTAACAGTATCATAATAATTTCCAACTGTGCGCTCATTGTTTGGGTTCTTGTAAGATGAGAGAAAAGTGTATGTGTTTTAAATAATTTTATTTAAATATTGCTAATTTTGTGGGACTTGTATTTTCTAGGTTTTCGAGCAGTCAGTTTTACATTACATACCAGGGATCTCCTGAGCACAGTATTAGATATTCTCAACTCCTGCAGTTTATCTACAGAGCATATTCAAAGTTTGAATGTGAACTCTCAGCCCCACAAGGAAGCAAAAAGCACAGTGAACAGACCTATCAAATGGGATAAGACTTACTATTCGTTTACTGGATTCAAGGATCCTGAGGAGGAACTAGAACAAGCCCAGAGAGTGGAAACAACTTTAATGTATGTAAGGCTTTTATTTAACTGATTTTTTTGTAACCTAAAGTGATCTTATTCTAATGCTGAGGTTTTTTTTAAAGGCAATCAGTAAAGATTCTGAACAATACAGAACTTCATTGTCCATCATGTAATTCGGTCAGACATTTGAAATTAAAGTGAGTTCAGATAAGCTACTGGGCTAACTGTATTGCCAACTAAGCTGAGGCATTCTTGTCTCTTTGCCCAGCATTCATGTTTGGTCACTCTAGTTTTGGTTGATCTAGTTTTTCAGTTTTGTGGAATATTGGTGGTGATTCAGAAGGAAACGGAGGTTCCACTTGCTCCAGATAGCCCCGTACCTCTTACAGGACTTCTGTAACACAAAACTATATGGCTGTTAACTTTATTGTTAGTATTTAATAATCATGTTCTGTTGGTGGTGAGGTGGGAGATAATACATTAAACTAAAATAAGAATGTTTGCCAGATATCTTAGTGTTGTGCTTCTGAGTTTAGTTCAGCATACAAACCTTAATATTTAAATTGAGGCAATTATAAATACTCAGCTTGCATTAAATGCAGCATAGAATCATCAAATAGTTTGAGTTGGAAGGGATCTTTAAAGATCATCTAGGTCAGCATGTTGTGTATTTGAAGCTGGTTGTTTATAAAATCTGTATATGCTCGTTTTAGGGAAGGGTGAAAAATACTGCCTTGAAAAACTTTTTGTACAAATGAAACTTAGATGCCGTTTGAAAGAAATGCAGAACTGCAGTGGTAGTATCTTCAGAGCAAAGAATACCCCTCATCCTGCCTAGCACCTCACAAAAGAAAACCTACTGTAATATATGCTGCTGTTAAAAACTTAACTGAGATTTAACACACTAGAGAGTTTTGCTTATTTTTACACATTTACAAGAAATGCCATGAACAGTTACGTATTAACAGTCTGGTTTTAATACCTAGCCATTTGGCATTGGCCTCTCTTTTTGCTTCCAAGTTTGAATTTTTTTTGCTTAGAATACAGTATGAGAATGGAAGTATTTGTAAAATTAAGGGTATGAAAATAAGTTTATGCTATGAACAAAGGATAGATCTCTTCAAGAGTAGCTTTTTCCTAAAAATAGAATGATCTATTTATTGAAAATTTTAGATGTACTCTGAGTCATGGTTGTGATTATTGACAAAAGAACTGTAAAATTTTGACTTGCTTGATCTATGTTCATCCCAGCTCTGTAGGAGTTCCCTAACTTAGCTCTTTAGTACCACCTTTCTTATTTGATAGTCTACTTCGGTTGTGGTGGTTTTTTTAAAAGGCATATGTGTGGGAACTTCTTTCATTAAATCAATAAGTTCTGAAACTGCCCCTATAAATCACACTAATCTGCTGCTCTACACCTTTCACACCTATAAGTCTTACAGTTGTAACGCTGTCAGTGTATTTTGATTCAATGTGATTCCCTAGTCTCTCAAAGATGTTAAGCACTAGGTTTTCCTTTGTAGATATCTTAAGGTGAAGTGTTTAGTAATTTCAGTTTCTGTCCTCTACTTTTATAAAATCCCCATTACCTGAGAACTTGAAATAAACCATTAATGTTAACAGTAAGAATTCAGTTGTACTCTTTGTGTGAAAGATAATACAGCATGCCTCTACTGTTGAGTTTTTTCCTCCTCTTCTTTCAGATCCTGGCTAGATTATAATGAAGCAAGTGCAGTAAAAAAGCTGAAAAAGAGTTTGCCACTTAGAAAAGAGCTAGAACGTTTAAAATTTGAACTCTCTCGTCAACTCCAGCTCTCAGATATCAGGTAATAAATTAGATTAGTTGGATTTGAATTAAGAAAGTCAAAGCAAGGAAGTGTTGTTATACTAGCCATGAGCATTAAAAGCTTATCCAGCAAAACAACTATATTTCATATATGTAAAAGTGTTACTGCACTGAATAATATTTTTCTGGAAGAATTCTATTGGGACAAAAGTTTCCTGTTAACAATCTGCTCAAAAAAAAAATAGCGTTTGTAACTAATAGCATAGGCTCTAGTTGAGGCAAACACAGAAGCACTTGAAATAGGACCTGTGCATATGCATTAGTTTGGTTGTTTTGCTGGATAAAATTGCTCTTCCTGAATTCAAGTGAATATCTACAAAGGTACTAGATTGCCAGTGGAATGTAATTTTGCAGGTGGTACGTACTGACATCCTCTGAACGCTTAATAAAAATACTGTTCTTTCTAGTATGTTGTTTCCCACACTCCAGAGGAGGAAAATATTTGTTTGCTTGCCTGGGCTGAGTACAGCTGGTGATCTTGCTTCTTCAGAATATTTTCCAGAAAAAAAAAAAAATTACAATCCTTTTTTAAATTTTGTGCCTTTGAATGAGGATGTTCTGAAATGGGATATTCAGGATGGGAAAATGGCAGTGAAGGGTATTCAACAATGGAAAAATAAACTTTGGGGACTTATTTCAAGGGTTAGTCTGTTAAGTTCTTCTTTTAACCGGAAAAGAGAGAGCTGGAGCTTCTGAAATCATACTTTTGTTCCTTTTACTGTGTAAAACACCCTGGCTTCTTTAAGCTGAAGACATGTTGTTTTGTTTTTTTTAACACAATTTCTAATCCTCTGCAGCTGTGCTGTGGTGGAGGTTTTTAAGATTCTGAAACAGTCTTCAGTATGAAATGCACAGGTTTGGTTTTATTCATGGCTCATGTTTAATTTTCTTATATTTTATGCTTTTAAAATACACTAAAACTATTGTATTCTGTGGAGAGTTATTAACCTTTCAGGAGTTACATCATCATAGTTCAGAAAAGAATGTGAGTGTCAGAAATCTGACCAGCAAGTATCTTGATAGGAAACTACTACATGGGATCCTGCAGCCTAAGGCTGTTCACAGAGGTTTGAAAAAATAACCAAGTCATTGGCTTTATTTCATACATAAGTTTAGAACAACTGAAGGGTAGGTAGGATCTATAAGCCATCTCTTTACATTCCTGTCTGGTGATACTGAAAGCAAAGTGATATTTTTGGGTAACAGTAAATAGTTATTAAAATGACTTGCATTAGATAGAATTGCCTCATAAGTGCTCTGGCATAGTATCATTTTCTACATCCCAAAGAGTGGTTTTTTTTGCCAGTTAGGTTTCCCTAAATGAGATGATGTGGGTTGACCCCAGCCAGCAGCTAAGCACCCACAGTGCCACTCACTCATATGCCCCCAGTGGGGTGGGAGGAAAAGGATGGGCAGAACAAAGGCAAGAAAACTCGTGGATCAAGGTAGAAGTTTAATAGGTGAAGTGAAGCAAAGCTGTGCAGTCAAGCTAAGCAAAAGAAGCAGTTCATTCACTAGTCCCCGTTGGCAGGCAGGTGTTTAGCCCCTTACGGAAAGCAGAGCCTCAGCATGTGTAATACTTGCTTGAGAGGACAAACACCATAACCACAAGGGTCCCCCCCTTCCTCCTGCTTTCCCTGAGCATTTATTGCTGAGCACAACATCATGTGGTCTGAAATATCCCTTTGGTCAACTGGAGTCACCTGTCCTGGCTGTGACCCCTCCCAGCTTCTTGCCCACCCCAGCCTGCTTGCTGATGGAGGGGGACAGAGTGGGAACAGAAGGTGAAAACCTGGACATTGTGCCAGCATTGCGCAATAGCCAAAACAGTGCTGTGTTATCATCACTGTTTTAGTAAAAAATACAAGAGAGCTATGAAGAAAATTAACTCCATGCCACACACCCAGTACAATAAGGGAATGGTAATTTCCTGTTTGGAGACAGTTTTGTATCAACTAGAAGTTTGTAAAAGGATGTAATTTTTCAATACACTGGGACAACTTTACAATTTAAATGCTTTTTGGAATTTAGTTAGGAGTTTATCTGATCTGTATGTGATGGAAGAGATGTCAAAACTATGTTTATTAGGGTCACCAATGTAACACCTAAACAATTAACAATTATTTCCCTCTAAAACGTGAGTATATATATCGCAGCTTATGCCAGGAATCATGGTAATATTTTGGGTTAGAAACTCAAAGGAAAAAAGAAAAATAGACAATGTCCTAATGTACAGTATTTGCTTCTCTAGACAAATATTACACAATATACAAACAGAAACTGCTTGCCACATGACTGAACCAAATACTGAGTTGTGTGTTGATATTTACTTACTAACCTCCTTCTTATTGAGGGAGAGATGTGCAAGTTCTGTTCTGTCTACCAAGTTTTATATTAATTTTTCCTATATCTGGTTTTATTCCTCCTTTGATTTTGGTTTAGGTTGTGGGTTTTTTTTAGCACTTTAAGAAAGACTGAAATTTTATTTAGGCTTCTTATCTGTTCAAGTAGCATATGACATGGGTAGCTTTGTCAGTAGGCCTTTGCTTTTATTACTCTTGGAGTGTTATTTTGAGTTGTTATAAGGCGTTCAGCTGCATCTCAACTTCTGCGATTTTATTATTTTAATAATGTTGAAAATTAAATGCTTTCAATTATATTTTTATTTAGGTGGCAGAGAAGCTGGGGTGTTGCTCACCGTTGTAGCCAGCTACACAGTCTAGGCCGCTTAGTCCAACAGAGACCTGAACTATTAAAGAATGTTAAAGGTATTTCTGTTGCTTGTTTCATGTATCCTAATACAATATTGATTCAAAGATGAACATGACTCTTCTGTGACAAGGGAGCTTTAGTTCTTTTCACAAATGCTTTTGATAACAGGAAAAACAAACCTGCCAGGCTTACCGGAAAGTGGGAGAGAACTTAGATGTTAAGCTACTGGCTATCTTTTAACTATCTTTTAAAGTGACCTTTCCTTGTAGTGTAGTTGCTACCCTAAGCTTCTCTCTTATTTCTTAATAAATGCAAACTGAGTGAGTTGAAGGCCCTAGACTTAGTACTAACAGTGGAAGTAAAAAATTCAGACTGAACCTCTGAAAGGGTGGATGTAGCAATAGATTGTTACCCATGGTGGATTCAAAATAAAAATGCAAGTAGCTCTTTAAAGAGACGATATAAGGAGAACTTTTATAGAATACCATTAAAATGATACTGTCTTCTCTTGTCATGCATATTCCATAAAATACCTATATTAAAGTCTGCATTTTCTCAGGAAAACCAAAATATTCTGTAAACCTGACCAACCATTCTTCTCATACAGCTGTTTGATCTGTGGCAGTAGCTGTTTCCTCTAAGTGTAACCACATTTTATGCCTGTCTGCAGATACTCAAGTTTTGAGTGGCTTTCATTTGAAGGTTCACCTAATCCTCTGTCAAAAGAGAGAGAGGGTAGGATAATAAGTAGTAGTTTTAAATTGTATCGGGTTTCAAATCAGTTTCTTTACCTAAGCATGCTAAGGATTTAAAGTGCTAGAGAAGTCTGTCTTATGAACCTGTTGTAGTCTCCAATATACTGGATAAGTACCCGTCAGTAATTATACAGGTACAGTTGATCTTGCCTTGGGATACGAGGATGGACTAGATGCTTTAAAGTCAATGTTGCTTGCTCTTAAGGATTTTAGAAAAACGATTTCGTGAGAGCAAGAGCTTCTCTTCGAGCTTTGTCTTATAGATTAATACATCACACTGAAGGCTTTTGTGGAAGCTTATTTTGATAAATAGTTGCCTTTGCTTTTACCCGAAAGAATTGTTAAGGATCTTTATACTTCACTTAAAAAAAACATACTCAGACTGAAAATTGATTTATCCCCCCAAAAGTAAACCTAGTGTTATCCTTTTATGTTGTCTCTATTATATTCTTTTTAAAAAGAGCAAAAACCTAATGTGAAAGGATTTCTTACAGCTTGCATGATGCAGGTGGTTCTGTGGAAGTAGGGTTGAACGGCTGTGCTAATAGTTCTTTGACCAACCTTTACCTTATTTATACATACTTTAAGCATATATTATGTATTTCCTACTGTATATATGACTTGTACAGATTCTTTGAATTTGCTGTCTGTTAAGATTTTTCTCTTACTTTAAAAGTAATCTTTGTAAGAAAAAAAAAGTCCAGTTAAGTAAAAATCTATCAAGTTTAAACAGTCAAAAGGCAAATGCTAGGTAAGATTTATATGAAAAAAAATTTAACTGAAGTTTTCAAGAATCAATCTTTCAAACTTTGAGAATAACGAAAGCACCTACTTGTGTATGTTTGTGCTGCAGAAATGTGTTGCTTGTGACATTAGTAGCATAATTAAGCCTTAAATAACTGTGGGAATAACTGCAATAACTCAAATTAGTAAAGAGCTTTGTTCGATCTTTAGGACGCACGGTAGTATTTACAGACCGTTCAGGTATGAGTGCAGCAGGTCACATAATGCTGGGGACCATGGATGTTCACCATCACTGGACCAAAGTAAGAAGATTTCAAAGTAAATGATAATGCCTCTTGTTATGACATCCTTTTTTAAACTATAACCAAAATATTAATTGGTGCAGATAACTGAAGAGTAATTTAAAGCAAACACATAGCTACTATGTTTAGCGTAACTGTGTACATTGCATTCTAAATTTAATCCTGTGGAGTACTGTTACTAACAACAATCTTTGTCAGATACTTAGTGAGTATGTGAATTCTGCTGCTACTTGTGTAAAGTTCAGAGTTTACAAGCTTTCTGTCATTATAAATGATCAAGTATTCTATGCGAAGGACCACAAATAAAATCCGTAATGATACCAGCATGTCACTTAAGGAAGTTTTCTTGGATCTTGGTTGCTGAAATATTATTGATAGTTCTATCAAAAAATATTTCTTAGTAAAGGAGATAATCGGTGGAATTTCATAGTTGGGAATTCCATCCAGCTCAAATACCAGAATATGCTAGTTCTCTACTACAATCAATGCATAATATTAAAATTTAGCACTCAATCCGAAGCTTTCTCTGGTGGTTGTTTGAATTTTTGCCTATGTGTTTCACTGAGGGAGAAAACAAACTATGGTTTGTTAATGTGAATGATTTACAAAGAACTTAAACTGAGAAACTAGAATTTAATGCAAAACTTTCTACTCTGAGTTTTGAGAGTGTTGATAGTCATTGAAATAAAAGTGTTATTCTGATTAATGCTAAAATAAACACTGTCTTCCTTGAAAAGAGAAATGCTTCCTCTTTGTAAGCTTTGCTGAGGGATTTTCTGAAGGAGTCATATATCCACACAAAGTATTGTGCAGATGGCACAATGTGTGTAGTTAGTTGTGGTGATGGTATTTGCTTTGGAAGACAAAGGAGAGTTGTGTATTTGAACCTGAAGTCAAAGGCTTTTTCTTTTAAAATGCACTGAAGATCTATCCACAGAAAAAGTCAGTTAAAATCTTCATGATGTTCGTTAGCCACTTGGTTTTTAGAAGGCAGATTTTTTGTCCAATTCTAACCAATTTTAGAAAGCTGTTCTAAGTGCTATTACTTTTGTTACTAATTATTAGAAAAATGAAGCAGTAGAGTAGTGTCTGAGTCAGTCTGTAGAATGCTTGGTCAGAGGTATAGTATTTAAAGGATTTTTGCAGTTTTTCTATGTAACAAATGCAAATGCTGAACCAGTAGATTTTTATTGTGCCAATAGCTGTTCTGATTCTAGTACTCTCCTGGTTTCTGAAGAGATTATTCTGAAATCACTTGACTTGTTCTAGCAGCAGTATTTTTTGTATGGAAAACTGTTATAGTACTAACTGGGTAGATGGTAAGTGGTGACGACTACTGCAGACTTTCCCTTTTCACTTGGTGTCCTGTTCCAGCCTTCTCCCTGTCACACCTTCTATGTCTTGACTCACAAGTCTGATCACTTTGTAACCTTTTCTGATACAGATTTTCTAGATCAGAGATCTGATACCTTCCTCCTTTCTCCTCTTCCTTCACACTCAAGATGAGCTAGGTTATCATCCAAGCCCTTGCAAAGAACTAGTTTCAGCAACAGAGACTCCTCTTTTTTGAGAATTGGTATAAATTAGGCTGGCAAAACCACTTCTGACTGTGTGTGTAGAATAGCTCTACCGTTGTATTTGTGGTGATAAATATTTTATGTAGGCCTGAATTTATTTTTCTTTTTTTTCTTAATCTGAGACTACTAATTCCTGTATATATAGAGAAAGAGGACATCCATCAATCTTGTTACAGCCTTTTAGTGTGTTTATAGTATAAATACTGAAAGTACTTATAAGCTTATTCCGTTATATCTTGCCCCAAAATGTATATACTTGATATCTCTCATTTTTTTAATTATTTTTTTTCTCTCCCCTTGGGTTCCATGTTTGCATTGTTAGGTGTCTCTTCTTTTATAGTTTTTTGGGGTTTTTTTTATCTTTTCTTAAGATTAAGTTTTATGCTTTGTAACATAGGAAATCTTTATTTCTGTGTGTGCACAGATTTTTGAGAGATTGCCAAATTATTACAAACTTCAAAAAAGTCTGCTGTTGTTGGAAGAACGGATAAGCCAACTTCTGGGAGGTATACAAGTAATACATATTGAAGAACTACAGCCACTGGTGACTTTAGAAGAGTACTACGAGACTCTGGACTCTTTCTATAATAAGCTATGTGACAGTAGACTACCTTTTCATCCTCGCAGTCTGCGAGGCTTGCAGATGATTCTGGAAAGGTAGGTATTTGCAGGAAAGGTTTCTTCCTTTTAGAAGTTTTACTCTTTCTTTTTTTTTTTTTTTTTTTTTTTTTTTTTTTTTTTTTTTTTTTTGTTAAACGGATTATTGCTCACTAAGAAGAAAACTAATGTAATCTCAGATTTTAATTATGTCAAAGCCTTTTTGTTTCTAAAGGTATTAAGTGCCTTCTTACGGGTTAAGAAGGAATCAGATTGAAGAAAATCCTGCTTAATTTCATTCCAGTTAAGAGTCAAAGTTCTGTATGTATCTTGGTGTTGTGCTCAGTTAAATCAAAGGTTTTGTGCTGTCAGGTCAACGCTCAGCTGTGTATGATGGTGCTGTGTTTATATTTTTTCAGTACTGTTGACAGTTGCTTTTGAAATGCAATTTTAAAAAAAAAATATATATGCCGCTTCTGTATTCTCATGAACCAAGCCTGATTAATTTTTTATCAATTGTTTTGATTGTGATTAATTGATACTTTAGAGTTCATTATGAAAGTAATTAATGTAAATCCTTGCAAGAAAAAACATACCTTGTTTTTTACTTCCATCATGTTTCATTAGTGACAGGTATGCACCAGGCTTACATGAATCTGGACACTTTATGATCCCAACGGTCTGTGATCCAGCAACCCTTCAATGGTTTATTTTTGCAAAAGCACAGGAAGCAAGAGAGAATCTGAAAAGAAAGGAGGAGTAAGTGTTAATGTGACTCAATAGCTCATTAAAATCTTTGCATGTCATATGTTTTATGTGGAGGAGGAGAACTCTGAAAAATGCATTCATGCTCTTTTGATGCAAAAAAACCCTTCTGTTTATAAAATAGGACTTACCTGTCAGCTTTACTGAAAGTAAAAAAATTCAGTGTTCAGTGAACACAAACAGTTGTTAGAAAATACCCATCCTTCACCTTGTGGAAACTGTTATTTCTGTTATTTAGAAATGGAAGATCTTTGCTTACAAGACAGAACTACATAATTTTTTTTTACAATTACTTGCCCAGAGGAGAGGTGGTGTTTTTTTAAGGAAGACAACTTTTTTATTGACTAAGAAAAGCAACAAACTTGTATTAATGTTACTTATGTTCTGACAAGAAAACAGTAAAATCTGCCCTGTCTAGTTGTTTGTCAGTTAGTTGAGAAAAATATTAGTTAGCACCTAACAAGAAGAAGAAAAAAAATTGTGATATAGAATGATGAGAGAAATACCTCCTTGGTACTCTTGCGAGTGAGATGAGAGAGATTACAATAGTGAGTCATAGTACCATACTTAATATTAAGTCCATTACTTGTAATATCCATCAGAATTGTAAATTTTGTTCTTGACCTTGTATGTTGTATGTGTCTTTGAGGATTAAGAGCATGAAACAGAGATGCTGGTGTTACTGTCCTTTTACAGGTTGTTACTGCAAGTTTATTTTCTGCTTTGGAAAGCTTTTAATGAATTGTTGAAATATCATGCTGTCATAAATGTTTATGTCATATATAGAACCAGGTATTTTTTGGTGAAGATTATTTTAGGCATGTTTCTTACTGAAGGCTTTATGGTTTTAACTCTGTTAAGACCTGATTACTTGGGAGGATGTATTTTGGAGATGGGCTTCAGTAAAACATGGAGGTTTGTTGGAATTTTTCAATAACCCTAGTCCAGATTTTAAGTTAAATTTTTTTTACCATATAAGTTGTAACTGCTGAATAGCTCTCTATGTAGCTGTTCATATGTGACAACTGGGAAAGTATTGTCTGTAGAGGTTGGGAGGGATGTTGTAGCAAATTATGCATTTACACCTGGGTAACTCCCAAAAAAACCTCACGCTACCCCACATTATAAATACACTAATCCAGGAAAAATGTGAGGCTCCCCTCAGAGTATAAGCAGCTCTATTATAAGAATGCGAGAGCCAAGCTGCATGTCTCAGCTCTTCTGTTGTGTGTTGGGTGATTGCTGGTTTGTATAAAATAAAGAACAACTATACTGGGTCATATTGACGGTCTGTCCTCATCATTCGTTAGCTTTCGGAAAGGCTGTATGAATGGGGCAAAAAATACAGTGGGTTTTTTTACTCTCTGCTCCTCAGTTTCTGCGTGACTGCAGTTGAGAAAATACTTGAAGCTAGAAACATTATCTAATGTTAAGAGTATTCAATAGATTTCGCCCTGCCCCCCCCACCTTAATTGTCTAATAATTTTTGAGCTGATTTAGGCTTTGTGGCTCCAGAATAACCCATGGCAGCAAATTGCAGAGTTGAATTACATGTAGCATGTGTATATGAAGGAAGGAAGTTATATGTTTTGTTTTATAGACCCACAGCCTAATAATTTCATTTGTCACTCTCTTGTTCTTGTGCTGTAGGAGATAAATACAGAATGACTGTTTTGTATCACCTCAACTTTTTTTTTTTTTTTTTTTTTTTTTTTTTTTTTTTGTGGATGTGTCGTATTTCCCCTTAGTTGTCCTTTTATTTAAGCTGAAAACTCCTTAATGCTTTCTTGAACAGAACCCATGCTGTTCTTCTGGTTTTCCTTAGTCTCCTGTGGTTGTTAAAGGGGCCCTGAGATTAAGGAAAATATTTTGAGATGGACTGGATTTACTTTGCACATGCAGATTAATGTTTTACATGCAGTAAATGTATAGCATAGCTGAAATTCTGTATGATCTGATGCACTGGGGAGTTCAAACACTGCTGCTCTAGAAAATTGTCTTATCTGCGTGGATAACGTCAGTCTTCTAGTAATGCAGGATTTAGTATGAATCTACTTTTTCTTTCCTTGCTTTTGTAAAGTTTGTGTTGTGATAGAAGTGTAAGCCTCCTTGTGGCAGTGACTAAAAATAAATCTCACTACGTGCTGCTAACTTTATATCCTTCAAAGGAGCCTGAGGTTTCACAGAACAGGAAAGCTTGGTGCTGAGGTATTAGAGAATGCGCTCAGGAGCGTGGCATGTATGTGGTCGGGACAGATGGCAGGCTTGCTCCAGGTTAACACATTGGCTCAGTTCCTCCCTGACTGCCGGAGCTGGGCTGGGCTCTTGTACACCAATCCCAGTGCCTCAGCAGAGCAGGGTGTCATGCAAGTACACGGAGATCCCATACTGAGCTCTGGGAATAGGGGTGTTGAGCCCCTACAGTAGTGTTTTCACATGAGTCAAATAGTCTCAGTAGCTGTGTCCGTGCTTAGCTTGGGCTGCTTCACATTCCAGTGGCTTTGCAAATGTGCTGCTGCGTTGCAGCACCTCCCTTGTAGGGCAGCAGCAGTGCTGTTTCTGTAACTATGCTGGCTCTGGAAGTATAGCTGTGTTAATGTGCCTGAGCTAGCAAAGCTTGCTGAACCTGAACTATCTCTGTGTTAGATGATCAGTCACAGTTCCAGGGACTCTTAATTAATGCTGCACATTGACTTTATTTCTGAGTAGCTTGGGTTTGCCATGTGGTATCTTACCACTCTTTGTCTAGGGTGAACGGAAAAAATAATCTGCAAGCTATGAATTCAATATTCAGAGAATCATAACATCATTTAAGTTGGAAAAGGCCTTTAAGATCATAGAGTCCAACTGAATCCATATACTTTGGCAATTAGTAAGTTATTAATAGATTTCATATCCATCAGGTGACTGTACCTGTCATCCATTGGTTTTGATGATATGCAGAGTGCTAGTCTTGGTTAAGAAGACAGAGTAGATACTGACATGAGTTTTATTCTTAAAGCTTACACTTTAAAGGTTATTTAAGTACTTTCATCCCTTATATTAAAAGTGGAGCCTCATAGGATTTTTATTTTGATATTTTTCCCCGTTACCTGATGAGCAAAAGAAAGTAATGGTGCCAGCTTTCAAATGTTGCCCATAGTCATGGAAGTGTGTTCAGTCTAACCTCTGAGATAGACATGGGTATCGGCCTGCATGAAAATCTCAGCTGTACCATAGCTGTGCATGAAGCGACACCTTTGTTTACATGCATATAACCTACAAATATATTATTTCAAGGGTTTTTTTAACAGATTAAGTTCTAATTTTCTCTCTCTGTTGTCTTCATTTGCTAGGATGATGATGACAGAAAAAGAGCTAATGGATACTTCCACTGAAAAATTTTCTTTGGATCGGCTATATAAGGAACCCAGTGTTTCCAGTGCACAGATGATAGATTGTTGTAAGCGACTGCTAGAAGAATCTTTGCCATACCTACAAGGCATGCACCTTTGCATTTCACATTTCTACTCTGTGCTGCAGGATGGAGACTTGTGTATACCTTGGAACTGGAAAAACTGAGGACATATCTGATAATCAGATTAATTGTTTATTTTCTGTAAGAGGCTATAAATATGAATGTTTTTAAGAGTAAATTATTTAAATCTGTATTTTGATATTAGTGTCCAACCCACAAATTTTCTTCTAACTGCTGCTCAAAAAGGGTTGGAGTCCTAGACAACTTGCACAATGTTCAGTATTGCCAGTTCTGTGAAAGACATCTGTACATTCTCCATACTACTGTAGAAGTCCCAGTATATGGTAGCAGTTGTGAAACTGCGTTTTTGTAGTGAATTATGAAAATACATTAAATTGCAAGTCTGCAAAAATGTGCATGTGTATTTTTAATATACATTAATATTGCCAGGTAGATCATTTTACATAAAAAGTGTACCTCTCAAACTAGACATTACATGTAATCTTAAGGGATTCATTGAATGCAGAAGTTGAGTACATCAGTTACGTGGTGGCAATGTTGACATTTCACATTGCTACCTATTACTGAATTTAAAAAAAAAAAAAAAACCAACCAAACAAACAAAGGAAAAAATATCAGAGTATTTCTGCTTTGTAGAAGAAAGCAGTATATTAACTTGGCCAAATAGTGTTGCCTTAGAATTTAAAAATATGCCAGTTGTGCTGTCTGCAGTCACTTTAAAGGAGATGTCATTCTCTTTTTGTTTACTGGCATTTGCTCCATAAATACAGTCAATCATACACTGCAAGAGATTGCAAATCCCTTTCACAACACTTAAAACTTGAGTAGTTTAATGTGACATCTAAGGAAGGGAAGCATTGGTTTGTGTCAGATTGTCTGCATGAGTAAGTACTTCTCAGTGAGAGCAAGGAGTTTGCAGTAAGGCAAACGTGTGGATCTTTACTGGTAGGTTATTCCTTGAAAGAAAAATGAAAATGGGAGTGTACGTCAACACTACTTCATTGTAATACATGCCAAGATGCATTTTGTATTAGGGTTACTATTTTGCTAAATATCTCTTGAGAAGAACGAACTGCCTAACATTTCTGGACTTTAATTCATATATAACAACTAGGGGAAAAAAAGGAATTGTCACATGCTTAGTTGCCTTTCATTTGTATTGAACAAGGAAATTGTGGTTCTCTGTTTTCTCCTGTTAAAAGACTCAGTGTCAAGTTGCTATAATGTTGCCAAACTTAAAACAAAAACCCTCACTGAGAGCTCAAACGTGTCCATTTTAAAAGATCGAGACAGAAGCTGTGGCTTTCTCAGGCCTTCAATTCAGCCAAATTCCTAGCAATTCCTGCATAGAGTCTGAAGATCGGTTGATAGTTTCTGCCAAGTCGTTAACTTCCATTGCACGTGACTTCCCCTTGCTCCGTCTAGCACTGATGATACTGTCCATGTCCCGGTTGTGCTAAGCAAGTGAGCCAGTCCTGTCAGTTGTGGCCCAGTCATTCCCTGTAACAGCTCTTTGAAAGTCAGATGTCTTCAGGAATAAAAGCTGAGTATAGTAATTGTTTTTTTTCTTGCTTGAATTGAATAACCCTTTACACGTCTTCAGCAAGAAGCAGCTGGCCAGTTTGTAAAGGAGATAAAGTCTGAGGGAAGGTGAGATTTGATCAAGAGCCTGATGCAATTGTGTGAGGACTGACGCTAATGTCACACACAGCAGTGACCAGACCTATGGAACTTCTTTTTGAAGTGTAGAGGAGAAGGACTAGAACTGGGTGAAGGAGGCTGTAAAGAGCCTTTATGAAACAGAGCATGGGATGTTGTCACAACTGAAATGAGGCAGTGGAGACTCTGACCTGGAATGGGGATTGGAAACAAGGGCAGGCAAGAGGGAATGGGAGTGAGTTTAAATGTGGAAGCAGAGAAAACAGCTACCGTTAAGTATTTCCAGTCTGGGGTAGATCTGAAGAGTCTCACTGTTCCTTCTAAGGGGAAGTAGCCAAAATCCTCTGGTGAAATGTGTCAGCTCTCAAAGGGCGGCATGACAGCCTGCTTTGCTGACAGTTCTCTCCAGGCTGGAGTCTTGGGTCTGTGTAATAAGCCAAAGAGTTCCAGGCTATTCCACCAGAGAGGTGGTCAGCTCAGGTGCTAAGGGGCTGGTTCTTCCCTTTTCTGTTAGGTTTTGGGGTTTGTTTTCCTGAGTTCTGAAGGAGATGCCTGTCAGAATCTCTAAACTGCTCAAAAGTTGAGCAGTGTAAAAATTGAAGTTGCATATAGGTCAGTAATTCGGCATAGTAAGGTCTGGGTCTTAACAGTTATTTTGTTGTGCACTTTCTGTAGATAAGTTTTACTGGAGAATACTCAAGTTGACTTATATGGGCCTCCCAACATTTTTTAACATTTTTTAACATTTTTAGAGAAGCAGTGGAAAAAAACAAAAGGATAAACTTAATGTACATGTTGTAGGTATTTTTGACAAGTTTGACTTATTTTGAAGACTGTACCAAAAGTAGCAAAGAATTGTCCATTTAGGTAGGTATGTGTGGGTTAAGTCTGTCAGAACTGTATTTTGCTTTCTGACATTTTAATGAGGTGGAGAGAAAAAAAATTTAGAACTCAAAAAGCTTTTTGTCACAAAGGCAGGATGGAAATGGACAACAATTTCAAACTTTTGTCTGGTTTTAAACTGTGCAGAACACCTCAAATACTATTCAACTGGCTGTGCTATCAGCTCATTGTGCAAATAGATTGGAATTACTATTAGCATCTACTGTAGTTTTATGCAGTACAGAGTTCCTGCTTGCTCTGTGGCCAACAACAAAAAAAAACATGCTTGTTACGAAGTTTAAAAAAAGTTTTTCTCTTTAAAAACAAGTCCTAATATTAAATTAGGTGGAGTTGAAGTCTTGCAGGTTTTTTTTATCATTATTGTTTGGTTCAGATTTGAGTTTTTCTCCTCGTGTTTAGAAATTTGCCACAAACATTTGAAAGATAACTAAAAATCTCTACCAGTGATCAAAGACTTGAAACTTGTGCTGGTCATCCGTCATGAGTCGATAAACCGTGATGGCCACATCACATCATTCGGTCTCTGAGAATGGTTTAGTATTTTAGTACAGCTGCCAGAAAGAAATTCAATGCTAGATTCAATGCTAAAATAAAAGAGAGGGAAATTAAGACAAAATTTATCACTTTAACAAGTTATTTTGGTGCTGTTTAATACTGTGACCTTGAGATGCAAACAGCAGTTTCCATTTTGTCAGGTGTCAGCATAACGTTTTACAGTATCAGCTCTGTAGGAATTCCAGTGTTACGGGCTCCTGCCTGTGTTTTAACAGCTTAATAAATGATTTTTATTCTTAGAGCTGTATATGAAAATTGTATGAAACTGTGTGAAATAATGCTCATTTTGTCATTGTTCTTTTGACTATTAACTGGTGTGATACAGTCTCAGGGACTAATAGGCTTGTATTCGTGTTTTGTAAGACATTCAAAACGTTTATAATCTTGAGAAAGACTTAAAAAGGGAAAATCTTACAGAAGATTAGAGCTGATTTATCAAAACATATCCAAAATTCATCAGAACTTTTCCTGGAGAACATAAATCTCATCTAGTTTGTGTACATTACAGCTTAAAAAAACAGTGAAATGTTAAAGTTTGTTAATTTAAAGTTTAATTAATTTCTGCGACTACATAGTATTGTCTGAACAGTGTTATTTCTGATTCCTTGGACGTATGCATGTACTCTGTGTGTACTACATGTATCCAAAGACGAGACTTTCCAAATATTTCTTTATAAGCTTAACACTATACTGGTTTGTAATGGAGCAGGCCAGTTGTTTTGTGGTGCGGTTGTTTGTTTGGTTTTATTGGTGGTTGTTGTTGTTTTGATTTTTTTTTTTTTAAAAGCAACCTAGCTGAGAAAGAGAAAACATAGCTGTAAATACAGTGAAAATTTTAATTTAAAAAGTTCAGAGATGGAGATCATGCTTTTCTGTTGTTTATAAATACTAGAATAATTTGACTTAAATTACTGTATTAAAAGCTGGGATCTTGATTCTGTGCACGGAAAAAATGTTTAGGTATCTCCCTGGAAGACCCTGTTAAAACTACAGTATATACTGAAGTAAGAGGAAAATAATTTTGTTTTGCAGTTTGTCCTTTTTAGCTACATATTCCTTACACAACTACTTATATGCTGAATAATTTAGTGCTTTATTTTTGCTGAATCCTCCAGTGGGCACAGTGTGTGTAAGTAGCCAGACTGATTGATTATGATTTCAGTGATGTCTTAAAAAAAAAAAAAAACAAGCTTTTGAAGATCTTCTATTTAGTAGAGCTGAAATCTACTATTTTCTTGCCAGCTTTTATATTCTGAAAGTGTCTTTTCTGTGTTCTTCCATTTCTATAGCATTTGGCTATTATGTGGCTCCATATTTTAACGAGGTTAAATATTCTTCAACCCTTTTCCTAACACGTTTACCAAAAGAACACCGGTTTAAATTGGCTTCATCTATGCTGTGACACTGTGCTAACTACGGACCCCCCAAACATGCCTTAAATTGAGCTGCTTAACCTCCTTGTAAACTTCTCTTGGATTTTAACAGGGAATAAGATTTCGGAAAAGTGAGAGTTGCCAAAGGTTGCGCCAAATGTAACGGCTGCAATGACAGTATGAAATTGTGTTTAATATCAAGGTTAGATAAAAAGCAGTGTTATAATTTTTTCCCACTTTAGTTCCAACATCCCTACCTAGCTGCTCGTCAGAACACAGGGGAATATGATATAGCTTAAGATACCAGTCAGCTTTAATTTCTTTTTGATTGTTTCTCTTTAATCATCTACTTTGTCATTTGATTTTCAATGTTGCAGGGGCACAGTTGAGCAGTCAGCTAATGCCTGTGGTAGCTGTGTGCACCCTCTCTCTGTAATGAGATATTCTGGGACCATTTTCTAAAAGCAGCAATCGGATGAGAACCTGATGTCCTCCCTCAAGACTGCTCTGTGATCTGGCGGCCACAGTCCAAGATCAAGGCATTTCCTTGATAGTGCTTTGTCCAACCCACACGTTATTTTACCTATCGGTTTGTCATGCTCCTGGGAACCTCTCGTTCTGGGTTGTTTTGTTTAATGGGATATTTCAAGTTCATTGAGTCAATGGGTCATAGTTGTAGACTGAGTTTTTGAGTCCTGCTTGTGTTATGATCCAAGAGGATGGGTAACTTGTGTCTTCAGCTTGCATTGATTTCAGACAGTCCATCAAGACAGAGCTGTAACTTCTACACAATCACACAAAGCTCAAAACAAAAATTAAGAGTAAATGCAAATCCCTCGGTTTCACACTTAATTAAAATTACTGGAAAGTACTTAATTTGGAGCACTACAGCTAACTTTAATTTGATTTTTCTCACTAACCTACAGGCAGAGCAGCATTGTACAGAGTCTGCATGATTTGGGGCTCACCCTGCTAGCAGGGATGTGCAAAGGCTTGGAGAAGCAGAGCTGCCAAGGGTGAGTCAATGCTGTCTTCATCAGAACTGCCTACGCAGCCCAAGGGGAGGGCAGCCTCTCTGGTGGAGTGGTCTGAAGACCCCTCCTCATTTAAAAAAAAAAAAAACAAAAAAAAACCACACCAAAAAATCAAACCCCAGCCAAACAGAAAAAAAAAAAACTCCATAAAAACAAAAGTGAGGAATGTCCTTTCTGAAACTGCTACCTGACTTTGTGGCAGTGTTGAGAGCGTAACAGCTCATGGTCTTATTAGCCAATTCTTTGGTGCGTTTTTAAACTTCAAATAAGAGAAGATTCCTGGAGGATGATGCTGCTGTCTTCAAAATGGACAATCCCTCTAGCCAGGTGATATTTAAACACAGGGCCGTCAATGTATTACGTGCACACTCCTCTGTGTTTAATCTTTTAGCTTGTGAGACCTTTCTCCAAAGGTCACAAGGCGTTAATCTAAATGTTACTAACTCGTTCACAAACGTTTTAGCCACAGGGAATCTTGTCTTGCTTGGTATTTGTATGATGCTTGGAATAGCTAGATCTCTTGCACTCTGTATTACCACCAAAAAAAAAAAAAATCAAATTAATGAATCAGAATTTAAAAGCCTGTACGGTTGCAAATGTTTTTTCACTGCTCAGATATTTGCTGTCCTTGTATGACAGACTTTACAGTGAAAACAGGCTGTGCTGTAAATTGGGTGATGTACGTGCGTTCTGGTCTTAGCCAGAAATCTATGCTGAAGCCCAAGATTCCGCATCTCAGTTTTGAGATGGTGAAAAGTAGGTGGGACAAAAGGCCCTGCAGGACTGATTCCCTCCTGGCCAAGATCAGGACTTAAAAGAAATACATAGTATCTCTTGCTACTGTATGGTTCATTCTGTCTTTGCTGGAAACTGTAACTGTAATCTTCTGGCAAGAACCACATTTCATCTACAATTAATCTGGTCTAAAAATAAGGAAAAGGAACAATGAGGTTTAAGATTGCTGCAGCTTGGCACTTAGAGTTTTTGCCCACCTCCTTCCTAATGCAGTTTGTCATGGCCGGTACTGAATGGTAGATCTTAAGAACGGGTTCCAGCTGAGATTTCTAGATATAATTTAGTAGCCTATCACTTATCTGGGTGCCAGCCTTTTGAAAGCCATGGAAACCTTCATGCCTTTGCAGGTATCTTCAGATGTCTTCAACAAGTCCTAGCTCATAGGTCTTTCTTAGAGGCCCTGAAACTTAATTATGTCATAATTTAAAAAGTCATTTGTGAAAAGATGCTCTCACATCCAAGTAAAGCTGTATAAGGCTGTCTAGTGAGTGTAGTATGTCTGCATAGCTGGTTGGCACTGGAAGTTTTTTTCAGAGAAAAGGACTGCTGTTCTGGCTAGGTACGTGTCCTGAATTTCTCCTTCATCGAGTTATTCTTAGTAGGTCCAAGCGACAGAGCAGTTTATTCTAAATGTATGTATTCAAAAGTGGTTAAGAAGAGAGTGTGAAGGGATTGGTGTTGAGCACATCTCTGTCTTTCTCCTTCCTCTCGTCTCCGTTTGTCGTCTCAAGCACTGGTGCCATTGGCTTCTCCATCTTGAGTGAACACGGACCATCGGCTGCAATGATGGCAAAGAGTTTGTCAAGAAGTTACAAATCAGGGTTTCCAAAACTGCTTTCTGCTTCTGACAAAATAAAAGCTTTGCTGGGTACCGACTGTCACTCTGTGTCTCAAACCCTCATGCTCCATCATAGCATTACAAAATGGACTTGACTTGACCTGTATTTAAATACATGCTAGTGTGCTGCTCATCTTGGTGGTAGGCTGTAGAGATTCTATAGGAATACAGAGTTATTCATGTCACGTGGGGTATTGGTAACTGCTCTCTTCTTTTTTTTTTTTTTGTTTTAAGCTTTCTGCTGTTTTGTCACTCTTCATTGTTACCTTGTTTTATTATGTTTTTTTATTCCAAAGGTAATTCCCAGCCTTTCCTGGGGACAGAGTTAATATTAGGTGAAAGACTATTATTCAGCGATTGATGACAGCCTAGGTGGAGTCAGCAATTACTGAAAATGGACTGGATTTCCTAATGATTACTCTATTTTGTACAAATTTATTTTGCAGACAACTTATTATACTGAATTCTTCTTGGATAATTATTTGTGAAAAATTTTCAGCATCACCCTGAGGCACTAGCAGAAATTGCCTCGTCACTAGCCACGTACAACAAACAACTAAAATGGATAAGATGTTGCACATATCCTGCGCTCTTGAAAGGCCTGAACAATTTCTGGCTTTTTGGGGGGAGGTTAAACGTGACCATGTAAGTGAGGAGAACCACACTGGAGAATTTGAGTGTTATCTTCATGGTGCACTGTTAAAGTCATGTCTTCAGGTAAGAGGCACAAACAAATGATACATGAAAACCAAATTGGAGTTATCTGTGAGCTCTCCTGTTTCTCTCTCGGCTTTATTAGTCATTGTAAACCTCCTGGTACCTGGGTTGTAACCTTGGGATTATTCTGTATGCGATGAGAATAGAGTGAAATTGTTGTGTCCCATAACTTTAACCATAGCATACGTTATTAAAAATTAATTTAATGGTCCTCTAGGATCCAGCTCCGGCGGTAGCAAACAAGTGTCTCGGTTATATATTGTCTTCAATTATTCATTGAGAACGATGGGGATTTTCTAGAACATCTCTCTAGTGAAGCTCAAAGCTGTTCTCCTAATGCCAGCAACAAAACTCTGCTACTTAGTTTAACAGAAATGGACATGATTTCCCCGTTGGGTTTCTCTGTTTGAACTGTGTAATATTTTATCACATTTAATAAAGTTTATTACAAAGATGACTTGGTAGAAGAAAAATCCTAGTGGTGAGGCTAAAGCATAATTTAATTTTGAATGGACATTTTGCCAACGAGAATTTTAATATATCACCGTGTGTGTGAGCATAATAAATAGTTTAACACACAAATTATACAACATCATTACGGATCATTTTCTTGTACACAGGAGCCACTTTCTCAGCTCTTTGGACTCCCGATTATGTTTCTTCTATCTTCAGTGTTATTCTGGTTTGGACTTTGTAGTTGTTGCCGGTTTTTGTTTTGTTTTGTTTTGTTTTTTAAAGTAAACCCGTTTTTCTCCAAGAAGCTGTTTAATTATGGAGCTGCCAGTGCTGCATCCTTGCTCTGGAAAAGGGCCTTTCTCCACCTGGTGCATCAGATGTGCAGTTGCACAAATACATATGTGTCTGTGGGAAGGGTGTAGCTGGGAAAATGTCACCAGTGTGAGAGCCAGAGTTGAATTCAGGACAGTTAAAACAGTGTCACTTCTTGTGTGGATACTTATTCCAGTATTTCGTTTTCTTTTTGGTTGTTTTATTTCCTTAAACATATATGCTTCACCACAAGTAAACTTTTAAAAGTATATAAACTGTTCCAGAAGTGAGTTCCCAGTGGAGCATGACACCAGAGTTACCGTAAGTTAAATGTATTCTTATAATGCTGTCACTTTTGTGATGACAAGCCCTTGCATGGCTCCAGTGAAGCTGTTTCTGATTTACACCGCAGCTGATGCGTTTTAAAATATTTCCCTATTCCTAAAGGATTGCACTGGAGTTCAGTGTTTCTGTAGTCTCTGCCGGATGCTTTGCATCCAGCAATCGCTGTTCAAACAATAGGGCACCAAGTGTCCTGGATTTCTTTTTGTAGATTTTTAATTCCTGCTATAAACAGGTCAAATGCATTGATTTTGTGGGGAAAAAAAAAAAAAAAATCCCTCTTTTTTCTTTTAACCTCTTGTTTTGAAGGGTAGAGGTTGCTTTCTCCTGTGATTTTACTGCCCTAACAGGAGGGTAGAGCACAGGGAGAGGTACGTAGGGAGAAGATAGATTGGTACCATTTTCAGCACAATTATAAGTGAACTTTCAACAGAAGCAATGTGACTTCACCGCTGTCTTCGTCGATGCAAAGGCAGGAGGGCTGGGTCAATGGCAGGGTGCAGCCTCTCCCAGGAGCTGGGGGGACCCTGAACCAGTAGAGGTAATGCTGGTGTGGTTCTGGTTAACCTGCTGAGGTGGATTTGCTGGGAGAAGCTCTGGATTTCTGGATCCGTATTTACTTTGATAGGCCAGATTCATATTTGACATCGGTATGATGCAAGGCAACCCCCCCTCACACTCCCCTCCCCCACCTCCCATGTGCATCATTTTAAAGTGGGAAGGAGTTTTTAATCTTCCTGGGAAGACTTTGTCCCTTTCAGCTTTGGAAATGCTCCTGCCCTTTGGAGAGGGGCACTTATCCCCTCCTGGGATGGTAAATGTCCTGCTAATGGCAGTTGCTGTACTTGCCTTACTTGTGACTAATTCATTAACCCATTTTTGGCAGCAAAATGTCATTTTTAGACCAAGTGGAACAGCCAAAGTATTGCTTTTCCACACGCACATTTTCCAGATGTGTCTTTATATTCCAGATGTGCAGGAATACGTGTGTATCTATTTGCTAATCGTACCTCACAAAGCCATGCAACTGGGGCAACGCACGCGTGTGGCGCGCTGCTGTCACTCAAGGCGAGGAAAGCCACCGGGTTAAGTGAACACCTAGGCAGGACCTTGCGTATACCCTGCCTATGGCTCATTTCTGGACCTTCTGGTCCAGCAAGCTGAAGACAAGTGATGGTATTATGTGGTACAGCAGCTTGGAAGTTTGGCAGGCTCCAGCCCAGAGCCAGAGGGAAGGGCTGCGAGTGCACAGGCTGCAGTGGAACTGTGGGGACCCCCAGTTCTCCTTCCCTGGCACCACTTCTGTTCTTGCTGCAAGGGGCAGGTTTTGGTGATCCTTCAGCCTGGTCTTTGTGTTAGGAGATTCGTGCATATTATTGGGTTCCACAGTCTCCATCATCTCCGCCACCTCTGGGAACAGCATCAACCAGCTGAAGGACCAGTTGATCTGCACAGAAAGATCAAGAGAGCAAAAGCATTGCTGACAGTTTCTGACCATTAATTCAAGTCCTGAGCTCTGGGGAGAAATAGTGCTTGGTCCTGTGACAAGGCTGTCAACCAGCGCCAGGGATGCCAGTCCCCTTCTCGGGTGATCCAGGGCATGTGGGGTGGCCAGGCTCCTCTTGCTCACCGCTTGTGTCTGACCACGTGTCAGTCTCCTGGAAATGCTTCTTATAATGGAAATGCTTAGGTTTGCTTAGGTTTCGTTCGGGATAACTATGACAATTGTGGTTATTCCAGTATGGAGGGGTCACACCTGAAAAGACCACACAGTCCCCACCAACCTGAGGCTGCCTCAGGCTCTGGGGATGGGACTGCTCGGGGGGCAGAGCGGGGTGAGCAGACTCCCCCCCCCTCCTCTCATGCTTTATCTCCATAGGTTTGCCTTATCTCCAGTCCTTACAGGTTGCTTCTCCTTCCCAAGCGCAGTAACAGTCAGCAAGCAGCATCCCTAAGATGCTACCAGTGGAGGACAAAAGGGTTTCAGAGCAATCGTGCTGTCACAGCAAAGCCAGCCATAGAGACCCCACCACGCTTCTCCACTGCCCTTCAGGCACCTCAGGACAGGCTGAATACCCCACCTTTCCATCACCCCCACCTGCTGCCCTCCTGGAACGCGAGGCAGCAGTTCCTCGGTGCTCAGCGGGACGCAGCACCGTGCTCCCAATGTCTCTGTGGGAAAGCATTCCCCCGGGAGCACGGCCGGACCCCTTGGCTCCAGCCACATAAGTTGCAGTGCAAAACATGCTGTTTAGGGCTCCATTAGCTGGTAAAATGAATTATATTCTGTGTTGTTTGTTTTTTTTTTTTAATATAGCACATTCAAAGACAGAAATATCAAGAGTATCAGTATATCTTGAGGGCTGCATTCAGTCTCGTGAAATCTTTGGGTTTTCTTTTCAATACGAAATAGAAAATGTCTATTTTTAACTTATCTATTTTAAAGATAAATCTACTTTGAGGTGTGATCTAGCACAGAATGAATCCCTAAAATGGTTTAACAAAGGGGAGGAGGGCGTGTGAGACCTGGAGCTCTGTCCTGCCGGAGGAGCAGCCCCAGCAGCGTGATGAAAGATATTCCACCGGGGGATTTCTGACACACGCTGCCCCTGCATTTCTGGTATTTATTATAGAGGGAAGGGAAGACAAAAGCTCCAGGGAAAACAAAAATCTAGGTCTGCCTCAGGTTATTATAAACTGAGAATTGATAGGCAGTCTCAATTGCCTGTTGCTAAGCAGCCAAGAGAATTGGTTGACCATACCCTGGGCCTTTTGAAAAAAAAAAAAAAAAAAAGCAGAAATCT
>WHYT01017377.1:673538-699694 GCA_009806455.1 Tetrax tetrax | reverse complement strand
CCATGCCTCAGCTGATAGGGATATCAGCAGCAAGACCCCTGCGGGCTCTGAGGACCCCTCCCTAGGGACAGCAGCACCCCAAAGACTTTGACAACTGGTTTTATGGCCTCGAGCACTGCATGTGCTGGCTTAGCATGCCCTGACACAGCAGCCCCATACCTCTGGTCAGCAGGAAATGCTATTTTGGGGATCAAAATCTTGCTCTTACCACGCTGAGGGGGCTGTCACAGGCTGATTCTTCCCACTGGAGCTGGAGGAGGTTGTCAACCAAACCACATCTTGTCAGCCACACAACTGCCGAAGTGCGTAGAGCTGTCAGTGCTGGGAGTCACAGGATTACCTCGTGTTCCATCAAAAAAAAAAAAAAAATCTGTGAATTTGTATGAGCATAGATTGTAACTTCTCTGAAATCTGATGAAAACTTTTCCCAAAAGCTGACTTGCTCATGCAAGGAGAACTTCCCTCTATTGTCCATCTTAGCTGAGCATCTTGAGCAGCTTGAACATGGGTATTGAGCCTGCCCAAGGAGGCTGAACCCAAACCTTGTGACATGCAGCATGACCCCTCCAGGCAGACAAAGAGCTGTGCTGGTGAGCTGAGCCCTAGATGTTTTTCTCAAGGTTTTTTGTTTTTTCCCACAGCATTGGCTGATCTTGGCCAGACCCTCAGGCATTTACCTACAAGCAGCAGCATCACAGAGTACACATCAGGGGAACAAGACGACGGTAGCGTGTGGTGCAGTGGGTTCTGGTACACAAAGCATGTGCCCACGGCGTGCACCAGTCTAAATCCTGTGTCAGGGCTTCTGACACATTCAACAGAAACCAAACGTGCTTGTGCCTCATCTGCTTTGAATTTCTGCTCCAAGTGGCACAATTACGCGCAGGCAGAGTCTACGGCCTGAGCTATGGACTGACGACATGTCCTGCAGCTCAGCCCAGGGCCTCCTCGAGCAAGGGGAGGGTCGGGAGCCATCAGCCTGGGCGCAGTTTCCCCACTGGACTGTTTGCACTTCTAGAGCAGCAAATTAAAAGCAAAACTCCCGGGCCAGAGGTTTGTCTTCAAAGGTTGTGCCTACACAAAGAGCGGTCATCAGTTCAATTCCTCCTGGCTTGTCAATGATGCTGCTAATCCCTCTATGCCTGGTTTTACCCATAGTAAATATAAGGTATCGTTCTTCCTAGACCCAGGCTAGACTGATTTTCTCCCTGGGGGATGCATGAGGCATGTCCATGGGCAGTCGATACCTGCACAGGTAGTTTGCCCATGATTTCATGCCTTCCCAAAGGCAACACAGCTTTCTCACGTACGAAGACCCTTGCTTAGCAAATTAATGTGGGACTCGGTGTACTTACTTCCTCATGTTGGACCGCCAGCTGGAGGAATTGGGCTGGAAAGGATCTGGTAGTGAACTGTGCTTAGAAGAGGAACCAGGAACAAATATCCATTTTGCAAGGGTAACTCTTCCCAGCCCTTGATGGGAGGAGCGTGATACCTCTGAAACATGGAGCTCACGTTTCTTTCTGCTGCTTTGCCGTTTGGCTTGGAGATGAAGGGACTGTCTTCCAATCTCCAGAAGTGAGATTATCTCCCGGTAATGTCAGGCACCCAGAGGACAGTACCAGTTCCCTGACACCACAAAACAGTGGAGGAATCTGCTCTTTCCAGATATGATTTCTCAGGACCTGACACCTTTGCTAAAACTGAGAGCCAAAGCAAGGTCATCATGCTCTGGCTTTTTGACAAGGATGTGTTTGTAATCCACAACGCAGCAAGCTTATACCTCCAAGGTGTGTTCAATCCAGCAAGGCAGACCTGACACATTTTAACAAAAGCTTTTTAATTACTCTTTGGGAAATGCTGAGGAATTAGGAGTAAAAGTTCTGAGCTGGGTGTTCTCAGAAGGTGCAGAGCAGCTCCCAAGGAGGGATGGCAGATGAGCCTTGCTGAGCTGCTCAAAGTCAATTGCGGTTAAAAAATGAACACTACGTAACAGAAAGTAAAAGAATGATGACAGTGGGTCAGATCTGGTGTGTTTCCTCATCCCAGACCTCCCTTTAGAAACAACAAGTAGCAGATGTTCAAGGAAAGATGAGAAACAGGATAAATGCAAAGTGATCTTCTCATACGTTCTCCCAGCTTTCGGCACACAGTGGTTTTGACAAATCTGGAAGTCCCACGGAAAAATCATATATGAGATCTTTTTTAATTCTTGTCTCTGCGACGCATGACTACGGGATTTTTGTCCTGAATCCACATCAGCTCATTGAGCCACCAAACAGGCTTTTCAGAAAGACAGCGTTATCGCAATAGCCAGATCTTCTCCGCGGCTTTCCACATGACTGCTGTGAAAGGGCAGCCTGCCAGGCTATCTAAATCCAGCCAGGAAGCCTACAAAATACCACTCAACAAGTCATGTCAACTCCAGTTTCCTAGTGGTTACGCTAATGGTTGCAACCCTGACCACAGGGGGAACGGTGCATACTCCTCTGTGGCCTGAAAGCAAGGCCACAACGTTGTGTTGCTCAGTCCTCCGGGACTAAAGGGTCATTAAGGTCTGCCAGGATGGCTGCAGATTTCTCTGCAGCTTGGTTGACCATCCCAAAGGTTTTGTGGAGAAGGGAAATGCATAAAAACACAGGGGAGAACCATTTTTTTTTCTGAGTTAGGGGCTCTACTCATGGACTGGTGGATGGGTTTTGAATCAAATGGGCTCCTGGGGACCAGTTAATGTCCACCCTGCACATAAAGTGGGGAGGACTCCTTTGCAAAACGCTCCATTTTGCCCCTGAGCTTTGCATGGCAGGGGACAGAGTGGGTCGTTGAGCCGTAACCCCAAGGAGCTCCCGTCCCCTTGCCATCAGGGCTTTCCGGGGCAAACCCCAGGCATCAGCTGCCTTGAGCCGCTTGGAGACGTGGCAGGGCTGTGGGTCAAGGAGAGGACGTGACTACCCCAAGGGGCAGTCCCAGGCTGTAACCCACACCGGAGACCGCCTGCTTCCACAGGCTGAGCTGGTGGCAGGAGAAAAAGGGAGAACTTGGGGCAGCCTAATCCAGCATTAAAGTCCTCACTAATTCTCTCCTTCCTGAGGACACCTGAGCCGCGGGGCTGGCGCGTGGGGGCCGGCGGCTGCCGTCTCAGCTGGCTCGAGCAGCTGCAGCCATCTGCAGTACTTGTCTCTGGCAAGGTACGCTTTCTGCAGTATAGACATCTCAGGGTTGGATTTCTGCTCCTCAGGATTCACCCCAGACCTGGGGAGGGAGGGATGCAGCTTTCTGGACAAAAGGAGAGGGGAGATGTTGCATAAACCTCTCAGGTGGCAGGTGGGAGATTATAAACCTCTGTGTTTCTCCAGTAGCGTTGCTTGGGAGGAGGGAGAAGCGGTTGCACAGAGCAGAGCTTGCCTCTTACCCTAGCAGTGACCTGCTGGGAGCCAGGAGAAACACAGATGCTGTATTGAAAATTCTGCAAAGGGCAGGCAGGGGAGAAGGCAAAGAAGTCCTATCCCATGGGGGAAATAGGGCTGGTCATGTTGTAAGCACTTCATCTAGAGATTTCATCCCCAGTTGCTGCCAACAACAAGGGAAATTGTTGAGTCTGTGAAAAGGTGAGACGAAAAAACTCAAAGTGTTTCTTTAATGTAGGCTTATAAAGTACCAATAATCTGTGACTTGTGGCTTTCCAGCTTTGGAGCTTTAGAATGTGGGGATGCACACACTCAGAGTAAACTGACTTGATATAAACCAACCTGAAAAAAATCCAGACTGATGCAAAACCTAAAAAGGAGAAAATATATAAGAACAACCTGCTTCGCATTTCCCCGTCCTCTTGGGTTGCCAGACCCACTGAGGAGGCTGAAGCAACTTTCAAAATGCATAAACAAATCAAAGAACTAAAAATAACAGCAAAGATTAACTCATACAGATGTATAGTCACAAGTGATGCTTACTCTAAAAAAAAAAAAAAGCTCAAGATTGGATTTTTAAAATCCTTGCTACATTATTTAAGTACATCATAGGCTGTGGTGAGTATACATATCTGTATCCTTCATCGACTTTGCTTTCTACCCTTCACACCGATGTTTTTTCCTCCTTATCTGTATTTTCTGCTGCTTGGAGAATGAAATCAGCCCGGCCAAAGAAGCTTTCTGGTTCTTCTGCCTTCGCACAAAGCGGCCGGGCCAGTCTTCACCAGCGCATGGACATCTTATCTGGGGGGGCTCTCACCAGCCCAAGGGGCAGGGGGTGAGGTCCAGCCTGGATGATGCTTGCGTGGGGAGAGGAAGGTGAGCAGAGCAGGGGAATGATTCCTCAGTGCCCTTAGGGAGGTCCTGAGCCGAGTCCTGGAACGTAGTTCCACATCTGTAAAATGGGGATAATGTTTTCAAAGCTGACATGGCTTTCAGGAGGGTTGTGACTATTAACGGTCGTGAAAAGCTCCACCATGGCAGAGATGTGGCCCTTATAAGGGCTGCTGTCTCCCTCTTGAGAGAAAAGACTTAATTAAAATCAGCTGCATCCATTGGTACTAAATTGTTATCACTGTTCGTCTTTTGGCTGCCTTGCTGCAATCTTTCTCCTTTTAGAACTAAAACTGGATTTTAAAGCTTTAAACTGCAATTTGACCTCCACAGCTTGGCCAGATTCTTTGAAAACAGGGGTGGAGCTTGCTTTTAATTGTCTTCTCGCACTCCTGGCCACAACTGGGCTTGAAAACATAAATACCAGCCACCAGCATTCAAGTAAAAATGACTCTGGAGTCTGAGGGAAAATGGTACCATTATTTGGAAGCCATGCTACAAACTGCTGGCTAGCCTCCTTCAGAGCGATAAAGCACGGATAGTTTTAGTGAAGAAGTAAAATTAGTTCCTGAGTTTCTGGCCTGAGTTTCCTACCCTTGACTGCTATTCCAGACTGCAGCTTAATTCAGATGTTTATGTGAAGATGCCCTATTGGGATAAGGCAGTGAATCTAGCCAATGTTGCGGAGATGAATGCCTTTATTCTTCTCGAAATAAAAATGGTATCATGGGATCTTTCATGCCTCCCCGCAGACAGAAGCTTGATTTAAAATGTCATCTGAGGGATCACATCGCTAGAAGCACATATTACTTCCCAGCTCAGTGCTAGGGTGTTGACAGAAAGCAATAAAGTGTCCTCAGCCATGACGTGCAGTCAGACGTTGCGCACCGAAGTGCGGCTCAGCACCTGGGCACCTGCACCACGGCGACGGATAACCGAATTCTTCGGTCCCTGGATCATGATGGCAGGTTCGTGCCCCTTCACTGGAGATATTTTTATATTCAATTCGGTGTAAGTACGGCTTTGAAAAGAGCTAATGAACTTGAAACATCCCCACTGCAGCATTTACCCAGCTCTGTTTCTGACAGTGTAATTTACTTTTCCCCATCCATACCGGTATTTTCAGATGCAACATTAGTATTTCAAATGTAAAGATCCTTGCTAAGCAGAAAGCTCCCTGTAACCTATCTATTATTTAAACCATCCCTTGAAATGTGTTTGCTTAATGGTGTCAGCACCCTCCAGCTGACATCACGGGACATCATGGACCCCCATCATGCCCCTGCAGTGGATGGAAGCCTGGGGCACCAGAAAACAAAGGTGGCTGCTCTTGCTGTTAACTGGGAAAGATGGAGCAGCAGGCACCACCATACCTTCACCCACCCACCGCTGCAGGACCCTCTCCCAGTCCAAGCCTCCTGACCCAGTATACAGCTACAAAATCCTCAGGGCTCAGTTGTTTTTGCCACGATCCCCACAGATTTTCTTTATGTGAGGAAGAAGGGAAGCATTTCGTGGGTAAGAAGAAGGTAAAAAGGGGAGCGTGCGGAGGAGTGAGGCTTTGCTGGCTGGAATGGGGTTGCCCTGAGAAGAGCAGATCTGCGATGGGCGTCCAGACTGTGACTGGAGGTGGAGGGCAGCCCAGATGCGGCTGGCCCAGAGAAGCACTTTGGGACGAAAAGAGCTCCTATTAGCAGTCTGTGACTCCCAGACTTCGGAAAACAGCCAGCCTGGGGGAAGGGAGTGCATTGTAGAAGGAGTGAAATTTTCACTGAAGTTGCTAAAATATAATTTTTGAGCCTGGTTTGACGTCCTGCCCCACCCATTGCATGATGAGTTTAGGAGAGGCAGGGAAGAGGGATCCAGGCCATTGCTTAACATGCACTTGGCCATAAGGAAAAAAATACTTTAGCCACAATACAGAAACCTCAACTGCACTGAGGTTACTACCAGGAGTAGAGCTGTCTCTCCACCACCACCACGGAGCACATTTGGCTTTCTGCCCTGAGAGCCCGTGTCCTCTGGATCAAACCCCTTCTCTGCTCCTGCATCCATCCCTGATCTCTTCGCGGGATTTTGCTGTGTTGAACACCAGCTCAGGGCTACTTTTTTTGGCATGGGGCCTCAGAATCATTTCTGCTCTGTGATGGCTTCCTCAGCTGTCCTCCAGCGATGTTTTCGAAACAGTAAGTGAGCTGAATAGGTAAATTCTCCTGAAAAAAAAATAAAAATAAAAATCTGTTCTTTGGTGATTTGCTGTCTTTACAATGAAGGCAAGAAGTAAATAAAATAAGCAAATAGGCGTATTTGTGAGGCCATTAACCTGAGAGGGAAGAAGTTGAGATGCTGAGGGCAAGAAGACTCCTGAAGTGTTTATCATGTGAAAGGGTTTGATGGCATGGCCCTAGCTCCTCAGCTCACAAAATCTGGTTCAGTTGTTGCACCACTCAAATCACTGTGCAGGTAGGCACTGCGCTGTGTCACTGCCTACTGTTTCTGTAAACAGGGAAAACTGCGGGGATCCGCAGGAGTGAAAGGGCAGCTTTTCCTCTGGGTCCGGTCCCAGGAACAGCTTCCAAGTCTGGTCCCAGAAACAACTCCGCGTGAAGCGTGCCGGCAGAAGCCAAGGCGGCAGGCTCCCATCTCTCACTCCTACAACCGCTGCTGCTGAAACACAACCCTCGTTTTAAATCAGCCGCAGTGAAACGGAAGGCTTTGAGAAAACAAACTCCCTTCAAACACATCCTTAACTTCATTTCCTCTGGTGGCCCTCCTTCTTTCTGGGCTAGGTTTCATGGGTCACTTTGGGTTTTTTTGGTTTTTTTTTTTGTTCTTCTTCTTCTAATTTTAATTCTTGTCCCACCAGGGGTTGGTCTTTCACAAGATCCCAACCATGGATTTTCAGATGGCAATGAGAGCTGAGATGGGGACTTGCCTGTGTTCACTCTGCTTTTCTGTTTTCTCTTTTTTCTAGGTTTTAAGTGTCGCTCTAACATATCCCATATTTTATTCATTTGGGAGGATTCTTTTACACCACAAGAAAAGTAGATTGTCTGCCTGGTCTGTAATCACACTAAAAAGATTAAAAACAATAATAAATACAATTTTTCCTAAAATATTTTTTCCACCACGCTCCACTTCCGTAGAAATGCAGCTATTTGAGCACCATTTATTCATCACCTTGCCAAAACCACAGCTGGATCATCCTTATCCACAGTCTCTTTTGACAAAGACAGTGATGTTCAACGCCCTGAACAGGGGTAAGGTTAAGATCCACTCACCCCAGGAGTTCGGCTGGAGTAAAATCGGCCAAGCCTGGCCACCGTTTCTGTTGGACCTGTCTTCTGGATCAGACCTGGAGGAGGAAGATGAGCAACAGGCTGCCTCCCACTCGATGCTTTGCTCTCTCTGGGTGGGCTTGGTGGCCCACGGGCTCCCATGGCTGCACTGCTCTGTCTGCTCTCCCCATCTCCTCTCACCCAGCAGACACCAACCCGTGCTTGCCGTGGGGTTTGGGGCTGGCTCCCTCGCTAGGCACGATCAAGGCAATGGATTAAATTATTTTTGCAAAAAAAAAAAAAATAATCTCTTCTGAAGTGCAGTGCTCCGAACCCAGGTGGGTTTAGAAATGCCACTGACTGGGACTGGGGTTAAATCTGACAGATTTTTTTCATCTCCTCTTCCATTCCTCTCGTCAACGGAGAAAGCTGAGATTGGCCGCCTGCAATCCAGCCCCGCAGCACCCCTGTCCCCATCCCAGGAGGGTTCCCTTGGGACAAAACTCACGGGGTGCAGAAACCCCGCTCTCCGGTATTCCTAACAGCAAGATCCCAAAGCGCTGAGTCCCCCTTTTCTCCCCCTCCTCAGCACAGCAGCAGCAAGCCCAGACCTTCCCTCCGGCTTCCTCAGGCCTCTGCCATCCTTCATGTGGGGTTTTTCAATTTTTTTTTTTTTTTTTTTTTTTCCAAAAGCGCTGTTCGGAGGCCCGGCGATGGAGCCAGCAGCCGCTGGGTGCCACTCTCACCCCGTCGAAGCCGCTGCCCGGGTCCAGCATCTTTGGCTGGGGCGCCTCAGACCAGGATTTGGGAAGGATTTTTAGGTGCTTTACTCCCATGGGGTTTACACTGAGAGTTCGAGACTCCAACATCTGCGTGGATCTCAGAGTTAGAGTGCACTAAAAAAAAAACCAAAATAAAAACCAACCAGGCAAAAGACTGAGAGAGGTGAACGCAGGTCTGGAAGCGCTTTATTTGGCAGCATCATTTCACGGTGGATTTTCATAAAACAAATTTATTTTATCCCTCTGTTAACACTAGCTGCTGCATTTTTTTCGTGTTTTTTATTGAATGAAATTAACTTTTAGATGGAAAAACACTGAATTGTGTAGCATCAATACTCTAAATTTTTCATATTACTTGTGGATGTTTATTTTTAAGCTGGCAAAGAGCACATGGGCCACTACCAACAAACACAGGACAATGGCAAGAGCAGCTGGACAATGCATTAGCTCATCTCTGTTTAAAAGCAAGTCCTTGGGACTTCAGTATCAGAAGCTGCTTAAAAATGGGAAGCAAGTTCTTGCTGCAGGCATCAAACAAATTTTCCTGTGTTCATCGTTGGTGGGGTTCAGCAACCAGCTGCACTCAGGGACATTTCAGTCTGTTTAGAATATTTACACTGACAGTTTCCAAAGAAAAAAAAAGAAACAGGACACGTGAATGACTCAGTAAGTACAGACTTCAGATGTACCATCTACTGAAAAATTCATTAAGTGCCTACCTACCTATCTGTTTGACCCCAGGCCCATTAACCCCAGAGTGAAACCTCTGACAACTGCCTCTCGGTGTGGACTTCCAGAGAGGTCTTTCTTCTGGGTCCATATGGTCCCCCCACAAAGGAAGCCCCCATCCCGCATATGCACAGCAGCAATGTCCCCAAGTGACTCTTAAATCCACTGGAGATTGATGGACGTAGATCTCCACTGACTCGTGGCCATTAAGATCCGAGATACCTTTCGGTGTGGCTGCCAGCTACACTCAGTCAGAGGAATTCCTCCTGGAAATGCATATATTGAGGGAGTGTGGATGGTACTGGATTTTATATGCCGTAGGATTAACCTTTACTCAGCCTGTATGCTGGGGAGGAGGATTTAAGTGATATGCTGAAAAATGTCCCCCGAAGATACTAATCTTTTTCACTTCATTCTTGTTTCACTTCAAGCCTTCTTCAGGAAATTGCTCGTGGTTTAAAGGTGAGATCTCTGATCCACAAGCAAATACATCTCCCAGGGGCTCAAATCTGCATTTCACGCACACAAAAAAAAAATGCTTTAACCAGCTTAGGTGTCTGTCAAAGCACCAGTGTCCAAACAAGGCAAAGCAGAGATGCAGAGAACAGAGAACCATGCTCCTGGAGCCATGGCAGATCAAAGCGCCCGTCTCTGGGACTCCGCAGGAGCTCTGAAAACCGGGATACGACACAAGCGAAACAGCTTGAATGGCCAAAGAAACAATTATTTACCTGAATAAAAAACTGTTGAAGGTTATGTTTGCCTCTTCTTGAGCAAAGCTGTATGCTATTGTTTGGGTGGTTGTAATTTCTGAAGGCTGGATTTCCGATGTAGTCCAAATACAGCCTGAGTGGGAGTTCAGCCATTTACCGCCTTGGGAATGTACATCAGACCGCAGCCTGCTCCCAAACTGCTCATTCTTGTGGGGTAATCATGAATGTGAAACAGGTTTACATGCTTCGAAAGTGAGCAGCCAGCGCTTAGCACAGCAGGCTGAAGAGCTTTTATTATCCCAAATGCTGCAACAAGCCATAAAGATTCCAGTTGTACCCAAAACATATCATTAGGCCTCCTCTTGATATTTGGTAATGAGAATCTTCCCAAATATCTCTAAGCGTTTTCATGACTTCGTAAATTTTCCCCAAATAGTTTAGACAAATTATTTTCAGCAGATGGCTTGTTATGAATAGCTTGTGAATTTTTCACGTTGACATCTGCACTGTGTTTACTGGGTGGCTTAATCAGTTCCTGGGCTGACTGACTGAAATGTTTGCAAGGGAGGAAAAATGAACACAGGATGCTAAATAAGAAACAGTGCATTTCAAGGACAAACATATTCAGCTGACTGTACTCACAAACACTTTCAGAGATTTCCAGCAATCACTGACTGCCCTGTGGGTGCGGGATGCCGTGACGTCCGTACGCCTCACGCTCATCTCGCTCAGCCAAAAATGTGATTGTGAACCTCTTCGTGTTTTTTAGCAGCCGTGTTGCATAGTCAGAACACACGGGCAGAATTTTTGCTCCAAAGAGTTACATTTTAACCACATGCCCAATCCTGACTGTCTCGACAGTGATGTGGAGGTATTGTTAAGCAGAGCTGCATGTCCAAATGGGCTACTTTTATCTCCTTGCTTTGTCTTTCTCAAAATAACATTGGAAGATAAGGTACACTCCTTCTTTGATCACTAATCTCCAACTCTTGAATGGTGACCGCAAAGGATAAGTATGCATTGAACAGAAGTCCTAATGGTCAGCACATGATTACAGTTTCAAGGAATGGGAAAATTAAAACAGAAAGCAAAAACCCCAAACACAGGGGAGGCTGGAAAGGAGGGAAAAAAGGCTGGTATAAAAAACTTCAAATGTCTTCAACAGAGCAAAACCATAAACCAAACACACGCATTTGCTGATGAGAATTAGCATATTCTTGCTTTAGTGGTGTCCTCGCCTACCTAAAGATGGTTTAATTAACAAGAAAATGGCAGTAATAGGCAGCAAACCATTGGGACAAGGCTTGCCTCTGTGGTACGTCCATACGATACAAAGGGGTCTAGCACTACCATCACGAAAATCTTAAGTAAAAATAGCGTTGGAGGCTGGTGGGGGTGGCAGGAGATTGTGAGACTGCAGCATGGGTGGCAAAGTCATCTGCAGCGGCGCAGGCTGCAACACGCTGGGGGTTCCTGCCGTGCCTTTTCTCATGGCTGAGGCCACCACCTCGGCTCACCCCTGAGTCCGCAGCACGTCTGACAAGCCATGGCCAGCCTCGGGTTTCTTGAAGCCTTGTGATTTTCTGCACTGAGTTGCCATCTCAATGGTAAGTAATAAACGCTTTAATAATTCATAACCAGTCAGTAATATCTTAAATAATTTAACAAACAATTTGTCATCTTTCCTTGTAATAGAAGATGCTGGCTGAAGAGCGGCTGAGAAAGGTTTCGTGTCCACCTCACCCCTCCCCAGGAGAGGGCTTTGCCCCAGCCCGATCTCAGCCGGGTGGAGGCAGCCTGCAAGGGAGTGACAGGAGCCCACTCCAACCTTGGAGGGGTGTGAGCACAGACCCACCAGAGGAACAAGGGGAGCCACATTCAGCCATCTCCTCCTGTAAATATTGGGTGTGCTGAGAGACATATTTCTGGAACCATTCTCCTACCCACTGGCCTTGGTGACCAGACACTGAATTCCTGTCTCCTTTGTCCCTGCTTTCTTCCTGCACGGCAGACCCTGGAAGATGCAGCTCCTGCTTTGAAATCCAAGCTGCTAATGGATCGGATCACAGCAGGCTTAAGGCAGCCTGGTGAGTCAAACGGCCCTTCATTTCCACACCATTTAAGCAGCAAGTCCCAACAAGATGGATGTTATCTTCCAAAGGCACAGAGAAGACCTTGGAGCAACGCGTAGTTCAGAGAACCACCCGAGAAGATAAAATCCCAAGAGAAATAAAAGATCAAATATGCTTGAGTCAAAACCAGTAGTCTCACCTGGTTAGACCATAGCATACGTCTGCAGCATAACCCCAGCATCATGTTAAACACAAACAGCATCCAGTGAAACCAACCAAGCTCTGCAGATGCTTAAAATCATACGAGTGCTTAAGATTGTAATTGAGCAAAGGAACACAGGTGGTGTCAGCTTAGGCATAAGGAACATGTAATAAGTCACAGAGAGGCACTCTTTCTATCATGTTTAAAAGACTGTGCTCTTATTTCCAAGTAGTTCCAATCGTGCTGATGGATACGATCCCCTGCAGACAGGCTTTTTTTAAGAAAGGATGTTGCATTGACTCCAGTGAAGCTACGGTGGCAGAAAACGCTGTTCTTTGCAACATAGCTGTTCCCCAAAAGCCCCTTTAGCTAAGGCACTTGCTGTGTCTAAATACATATTTTCATTTAAGAGGTGTATTTTCATTTAATAGAGGCCACCTTGCTATTAAAAGCATTTAAGATGACCCCAACCTTGCTGCGAGCGTCCAGCTAGAGCAAAGAGGCAGACAGCCTGGTGGAGCACTGGCGAGGGGCCGAGAAGGATGGCAAGAGAAGCAGGACAGAGCATCAAAGGGCCGCACTGCCCCAAAACCACATCAGAAGGAAGCGCGGCCCATTCCTGCTGCCACAATGTCCATTCCATGCTTTGAGGGCAAGAGCTCAGGCATTTTGCAGGGCTTGCTCCCAGGAAATGGCCTGGCCCAGAAAAGCAGAGGAAACTCAAGCAGCGTCCTTCTTACCCTGCAAACCCCTCTGTGGCTCGTTGGCAGGGCACAGCATTTTCAAAAGCATCAAAGTGAGGATTAGGAGTTTTACCCATCCCTGAACAGGGGTGAACTTCTACGCATTAAATCACTTTGAAAATTCACTCTGAGCTTAAAAGTCACTTTGGTGACTCACGACAGGGAGCTGCTGTTCCTGGGCCTTTTTAATGGCAACCATGGGAGAAAGGGAGAGCGGAGGGAGACAAGCCTTTCCTACCACAGAAGGGTGCTGTGGGGAGTCCCCTGGAACAGAGATGCTTTTGCTGAGACCTGGCTGCTCCTGGGGATCCCTGGGCTGCTGGGGACAGCCCCAGCCCAGTGGGAAACAGCCGGAGCCGGCAGGCAGCTATGCTGAAGTGGTCCTGGAGATTTCTTTGAACCAAAGGACTTGGACTTACTCCTGTAATGCCTTTTCTGTAACGAGTGACATCTAAATTATTTCCCATAGCAGCTCGTATGAGTGTAAGTGCTGGTTTAGTCCTGCCCTTTGCCAATTAAGAGAGCTTCTTTGGGAGTTTCTAAACAATCTCATAAATATATGCCCTTGCTCACAGTTCTGCTCACCCACAAACACCAACACAACACTAATTAACTTCTCTGAAGTGCTCTCCTAGCCCTCGGTTCCTGCTGTCTCCCTCCAGCCCTGCTGCTCTTTCTTCTTTGCTAGATTTTCTTGTGGTCAGGAGAACTCCCATGTTGCAGGCATGGTGTGACAGCACGGTTGTCCCAAGGCTCACTCCCATTTCACACCTGCAAGAGTTTTTGACTTCTTTTTGAAGCTGTCCTTCCTCCACTTTACAGGTTTTTCCCCTCAGTAACCACAGAACCTTTATTTGAAAAGATACAAGCTGACACAGTTGGTTGATGTCAGGAAAACTGTCAGTTACTGTATGGGCAGAAATCAGCCTTCTGGGAGATGCATACATTATTCATCATCTTCCAAAGATCATCTAAAGGTCAGGCTATTTTGGCCCCAAGGTGGATAAGATACGCGTTCAGCCTTACGGGCTGGCTGCGGTTCCTGTACCTGGAAGCCTGAGGCGTTACGCAAGGCAAGGCGCTTGCATCAGAAACCTGAAAAGCAGAGACGGCTTCATAGCTTTGCAGATCACTGTTGCCGGGATCAGATAGCTATTTATGGGTTTTCAGAGACACCCTCAGTCTACCACGTCAGTGGGTCAGGAGAGAATCAGCACTTCAGGCTTTGTGAAGGTTTTGCTGCTGAGGAACTACAGCTTTTACCAGTTTTCCTCCTAACTTTTGGATCTGCACAGTCAGAGAATAAATGTCTAACGAAACTTCATCTTAAAGGACAAATACATGAATTCAGTTCAGAGTGGCCAAGGTGCCCAAGGGGCGTGGAGGCAGGCCAGATGCTGCCTCAGCTCTCAGCTCCTGCTGTTGTGGTTGGGTGTTTTAATTTTCCCGAGATGCCCAGTGTCCTAGGGGTGCTCGGTGCTCTGGGCGTTTTGCTTGGAGAGTCACGTAGTCAATCATCCTCCAGCCATGCTTTTGGCCAATATTCAAAGTATCTTTGGGAGGTGTTTAACATTACAGGACGTTTAAAACATTTCCACCTTAAAAACAAAATGTAATTACCCAGTTAGGTGGAAGCTTTTAGAGTGCTGTATCAAGCTATATAAAGAAAATATACGAAATCAATTTAAAAATACAGGTTTTCTGTATCTGGGATTTAAGAAGATGACTGAAAGGCAATCGGTTCCAGCATAGCTATTACCAACTAGAAATACTCTTCACGTCCAGGAAATACAAAGCATTCCCCTGTACCTCCAGAAATACCATGGTATCTTCCATCTGCTCGGATGCTGCCTTTGTTTTTACTGGTGAAGACAGACACATCAGAAGGGCTTAAACCGGACCAGATCCTCATATCCAAATTCGTGCCTCTCATTCACTCTGCAATCTACATGCAAGTAAAAGGACTAACAAGTACAAGCAGAAACTGAAACACATCAGGCTACACTGTAGCAATGGTGTAGGAGAATGTGTCTTCTTCTTCCACTTGACGAACATCTGTAAACTCAATAAAGTGATGTTTTCCAATTGTTTGAAAAAATAGACTGTAACACCATGGATTGGTCCTCAGTCAAACTGAAAAAGTTCTGCAATTTTAATTGCACTCATTAACTGCCACTGTCCTGTGTCGTCCCCCAGAAGCAGCATTTGGGGCTTTGCTGGGCTGCCGTTCTCCAGGCCGCGCAACGCTTGCTGTGATGCCATGAGTGGTGGCTTCTAGAGCAGCAGCGGTAATGCTGCACAGGGATCTTCACGTGCTCCTTTTGTCTTACTTGAAGGCTGCTTTGTACATCTGTCAGCTTCAACCAGGTCTGTGTTTAATCTACCGACAGGTGCCTGACTTGAGGTCTGCCATGAGTGTCAGCTCATGTGCTATCCCGTTCGGATTCAATTGGTGAGACCTAGAACCTGATATTGTTTCTGCTTTCTGCTTGGGTAAGTGCAAAGCACACCTGGCTGTGACGGACAATGCAATACACACGCACACACCCCACTGATGGTGAAGGGCATTAATCTGTCCCAAATCCAGACTTAGAAACATGCTGAAGAGCTTGGCATTATGCTGGAGACCACCCCACGGTCCCCAACCATCAGGGCCACACTGCAGGACAGGCCAGGAGGAGACCCAGTGCCATACCGACTCACAGTCCACATAAACTGAGATGTTTTGACTCTGCAGCAGCAGCTTCAGCTGCCATCTAAGAGAAAGACAGAGCTCATCTGGTCAGGCAAGAACTGCAATGAGCTGCTCTGTACTTAAATGACATCTAATTTCCTGGCTTGCCTATGGGGCAGGCACCAACCCCACCGAACTGTGACGTCCCCTGGCACACAGCTTCCTACCTTGCTGACACCTGACAACAGACTTGAAGACGCCTCATTCAGTGTCTTCTTTGCCCCACTTTTGTTGGCGAGGTCTCAGCCCAGTTCCACGGGCTAGGGGAGAGAGGCACTCCCCACACTATAGGAGGGTCAAGCTAGGGAGCATGGAGGTAAGCTGTGTACACACAAGTCGATGGGACCAGAGGGGATGCACCTGAGGGTGCTGGGGGTGATGGCCAATGTCGCTGCGAGGTCACACTCTCTCATCTCTGGAAGGTCATAGCAACCAAGAGTGGTTCCTTATGACTGGAGAAAGATTCCTGCCTCCAAAAAAAAAAAAAAAAAAAAGGCAGAAAGGAGAATCTGGGAAAGGACCAGCTGGTCAGACTCAACCCAACACCTGGTAAAATTATGAAGCAAGTCCTGAGGGACTCTGTGTCTACGTCATGAAGGACAGGAGAGTGACTAGGAATAGCCAGCATGGGTTCTCCAAGCGCAAAGTGTGCCTGACCAGCCTGCCTGCCCTCCTGATGGAATAAGTGACCTGCTCCTCAGGGGTGAGGGCAGTGGATGTCACTTCCCTTGGCTTTTAGCAAGGCTTTTGCTGTGGTCTCCCATAACATCCCTGTAACCAAACTGAAGTGGTATGGGCTGCATGGATGGACTAGAAACTGGGTGAAAAACTGTCTGGATGCTTAGTCTTCAGAGGGAGTGGTCATGGATTTGGAGTCCATCAGGCAGCCAATTATGAGTAGTGAGTTTTGGGGTCAATACTGAGGCCAGAACTGATTTACACCAATATGGCCTGGACAGTGGGAGAGAACACTTCCTCAGCAAGTTCACAGGCAATATCAAAGCAGGAGGAGGTCACTACCCTGGAGAGCAGGGCTGCTGTTCAAAGGAACCTGGACAAGCTAGAGAAATGGAGCAACAGGAACCTCATGAAGTTCAGCATGGGCAGATGCAAGGTCCTGCACCTCATCTGAAATAACTCCCTGCAACAGTGGGGACGCACTACCTAGGCAGCAGCTCTGCAGAAAAGGACCTGAGGGTCCCAGCGAGCAGCGTGCTCCCGCAGGGATGAAGGCTAACTCCAGATTGGGTTGGATCAGCAAGTGCGTAACCAGCAGGTCAAGGGGAGCCATCCTTTCCTTGTTTTCAGCAATAGCGAGACTGCACCTGGGGTGTTGTGTCCAGTTTGGGGCTTCCAGTGCAAGAAAAATATGGATATACTACAGCAAGTGCAGTAGAGGGTCACTAAGATGGTTAGAGGACTGGAGCATGACGTGTGAAGAAAAGCTAAGGGAACAGGGTTTATTTAGCCTGAGAAGACTGGAAGGACAAGAGGCAGCAGCCATGAGCTGCAGGAAGGGAAATCCTACCTGGATGTAAGGAAAAACCTTCTTTGTTGTGACAGATGGGTCAGACATGAAAGCAGAGGCACAAAGAGGCTGGGGAACCTCCACCCCTGAAGATTTTCAAAACCACCCTGGATGCATTTTCTTTGCCTATTACCAATGCAACAGCCACTCTCACAGGGACTCCAAGAAATAAACATTTTCACTCAGCTTATTTTTAAATGCTTAGCAGGAGCCAGAGCAACAAAAAGTACCATTTAAACAGTGAAGACCTGGACACCTCTTAGGAGCAGAGATGCTGTGACAGGCCCAAGGGCAGTGCAAGGGCAGGAAGGTGAGTGCCTGGGGCTGCGGCAACACTCGGTCTCATCACCTTGGTATGGGGCTTCAAGAAATGATTGAGAAAGCTGCTAGTGGTCACAGTTCAGTTGGAATTTGGCCTGGAGTGAAGTCAACAGGAAAGAAAAAAAGCCTCTAACATCAAAGCTTTCCTTTGAGGGTCAATTTACACCCTCAAATTGTCTGTTGTCTGAGTCAATCTAACAGCTTGCTGCTGAACAGGGAGGGTTTGCTTACCTCCAAGGACCCCAACTCTCTCCTGCTCATCCAGCTCCCGGGTCCCACCACCTCCTCTGCTCGAGCACTCCTCAGTCCCTGCTGTCAGCTGCTCCAGGTGTCCAGAGATGAGTGGCAAAGAGCAGGAGCTAGAGGGAAGGAGCTGAACTTGCCCCTTTCTGAAGTGTTGAGCTGTAAGATTGGCTCAGCCACATCCTGTCACCTCCTGCCAAAGGGCTGGGTGGGAGGGAGGGAGGGAGAAGGGGCTAACAGAGCCATCTTGCTGCAAAAGAAAAGCCTGTCATTGGAAATGCGCAGGACCAAATTTCCCTCACCTAGTGCAGGCAAGATCACCTGAACAGGCTTCGCGTGGAAGAGATTCCCCGACACATGGTGGTCGCAGATGTAGCTGCAGTCCTCCCTGAATGCTCAGGCACTGGCTGCCCTGGTTGGTCTCTGCACAGCAGATTGTGTGGTGCATTTACTGCCTGCAGAGGCAAGCTCACTAACTCTCTCCCCTCAAATGCCCAGAAGGGCAAACCTACAATTCCCAGGTGGACGTTTTTCCTATATCTACCGAAGACCAAGAAAGCAGGATCTACAGTTATTTAGCGTTGCCCGGCATAGAGACTGGTGAAGGGAGACTACTAGCTAACCATTTATTTTTACACCAAAGAAGATAGCAACATGCGTGGGTCAAATTATCTTTCTGCTTCATGCATCACAACCTAGAAGGCTGCTTTCCTACCACTGCCGCAAATCAATCCTTCAAGAGTTTCCTGCCTTGGTCTCCAAATCACTTATCTTTGATTATTTCTAGTACCACTGTACAGTCCATCGTGTCTTGAGGCCACGGGACAAAAGCCAGGAGTCCTACAGTGCAACTGCTCACTTAATTCCTTGGGTGTCTTCCCTGCTGATACATAGCAGAGATTGGCAACTAATCTATATATAGTACAGCACCGCAGCCGAGACACAATGGCTGCATTCAGCGTGCATACATGATGATGTCAGCAATGGCTGTTTAATTGCATCATGGGAAGTGAGGGGAGAAAAGAATTGGAAGGGAAAAAAAAAAAAAAAGAAAGGGGGCCCCTGGCCCCTCAACTTTACATAATTTCCTTCGCCGCCAGATGGGAACGCATGGGAATGCTGGCCCCGCATCTCGGGAGCTCCTTCTCCGAAGCCTGGCACGGCCACATCTGTTTCCCTGATTTCCTACGCTTCTGATCTTCTTCACCTGCCCTGCACCCCACCACCTTGGGCGAGCTTCCTGAGATGCTGCTACCGCCATTTGATTCGGCTTCCTGAGGCTTGCTCCCTCCTTCCTTATTTTTACTTCTCCAGCTTGCAGTAGCATCCTAAGGCCGGTAGCTGCGAAAGGCCGGGGAAGGGTAGGGTCTGCACTGCGGAGACCACACAAGCCCCTTGGCTGCTTTTATTTAAACAAACGAGCATCTGTACTGCCAGGCAGTGGTTCACAAAAGGGGAGGCTGTCAGGCTCGACACAACTCCACTGCGCTGCGGCCAGCAAACAGAAGATACACAAACTTCTCTTCCCAGCAGCCATCCATCATCGTAAAAGTACATGGGTTTTATTTGAAAGGAGAGACAACACCCTGCTTTAGTAAAAGGAAAAAGGGAAAAGACCCTCAGAGTGACAGCCTTCCCCTCTCTGAAACCTACAGCATCAGCCAAATCAACAGCTTTAAAATCTCCCCAAATCCCTGCCTCCCCTTTAAAGTTCCCACTCCTTCAAACATTACCCATGGTATCCTCCATTTTAAGAAAGCTTCCCTTTGTCTTATCCCCCAGCCTATTTATAGCTCCCGTGGTGGAGGTATACTGGGAAGGATTTACACCAGCAGGCGCAGGGCCCTTCGGCCCACGGAGAGGAGGCAGGCCACCAAGGGACATTTAATAGCCTCCAAGAAACATGAGGCTCCTTGGAGCTCACTTTTTGGGAGGAGGCTCTCACCCAAAGGGTTTCAGCTGCCTGTTTGCCCAGTGGCAGGTGAGAGGGGCCTTGAGCTGTGATAAGTGAGCGACAGGCTGATTTTGTAAGCCCGCTTTTATGAAGGACCGTAGGGATGCCAGCTGGGTGCCACGTAGGAGAGGAGACAGCCGCCTGCTCCTGCTGCCAGGGAGAGCTGCCCAGGCAAGAGCTTCTCTCTTCCCGGCTCCCCGGCAGAGCAGCAAGGAAGGGAAAGGCCTCTTCACGGGTCACTTCATCTTCCCAGAGACTTTTGCTGAGAGCTGGGACTCCAACCTCTTGCACGTCCCGCCAGCGCACAACAGCCTCATCCTGTAACCTGAGTCTGGAGGAACCGCATGATGCAAGGTAGCAAAATCTTCCTCCGAGTCCATCTTACAGCTTTCCCTACAGGAAATGCAATTATAACCACAATAAACGCTCGCATGAACCAGAAACTTTGATTATCACCCTGCATGGCTGCTTGCTTGTTCGCTCTCTCTCACAAAGGAGCGTTTTACCTTTGCATGTACTGTCCCTGACTGGTGTTGGCTCCACCATATAAGACCCTAAACTTTCCAGGTCCAGATTAGCTCAAAGCCTGTTTCCCACAAAAGACAATGAAGAAATATCTCCACTTTCCTCTTTCAGCATTCAATTTATATTCCTGGAACTGACCTGCCTTGATCAGAGCAGCTGTGGAGGAGAGCAGCACCTGAATGGGGGTCAGGATTAGCGCTGCTTGTAACACAGAATCACCTGAGGCCACGTGCCACTTTCCAAGGGTCACGGTTTGCTGACGGTCAGGGAATTACATTGTGTGGCCCTGAGGGAGAAGCGGCCTGTCCAGGTCCCCTAGGGAATGACAAAGAAGCAGAAGGGGACGGGCAGCACTTGGATGCAGACAGCCTTAAGATGTAGACGACGTCTCTTTGCAACCGGAGGAAGAGATGGAAGATGCCAGCATTCCTCTGAACAGGCTACGTGAGGGCTTCACCCTCCCCGACACAAGGTCGGCCGTCGTGGTGCCGCAGCATGTTAGGGGACACTCACGCGTCCCAGTTTCGGGGCTGAACTGGGGGCTGGTAACAAATAGCTGAAGGTGCCAGGCTTCCCAGCTCCTGTAGCCAGATCTGGAGGGGAACAGCTGCCCGCGCCCAGAGTTTACACAGCTGCGGGAAAGCGTCGGCAGCTGACAAGCCGTTCTCCCTTAAGTGTCAGTCTATACCACCTCTTGCAGTTAAAAGCACTCCCCCAGCTGAGTAAAAGGATCTTGTGGATGCAAACAAGAACGAAGGTAGAGCAGACTTTTGAGTTACGGCCGGGTTAACTGTGTGGAGATGATAAACGTGAAATAAGGTATCGGAGCAGCGGCAGTGTCAGGAAACGGGAGGCTAATAACAAGATATTTGCAATTATTAGCCCATAATGCTGGCACCTGCTTTGCACCTCCAGCCGCTCAGAGCTTGCATTTCTTGACCTGCAGAGCACGTTCACAAGATATGGCTATTCTGCCAAGCTTTTCCTGAAGGGAAAAGTGATCTGATGGGACATTTCGGTGAAGGTGAGTTTGAGAGCCTTTGATACTACTCCAGCATCAGTTTTGACATGTGTTTTACGAAGTTTTATGACATCCAGCCAGTGAAGTCACTTCTTGTGGGTCAAAGCCTGGATTTAGACTGTTCTTAATTGTAGGCATCACATTTGAAAGCCATGACAGGGTTAGAGTAGAGTCAGGGTGAGAAGAACAGACATTTGCATCTTCTGGCCTTGAGCCCATCCCGGAGGGCAATAGTTGCGCTGTCATCATCAGAGATTAAAGCCAACACAGGTACTTACTCTAACAAGAAATCTGACGGAACAGATGGTAAATAGAGAGAGATTTGAGAAGTCTGGAAGAGGAAACTAGTTTTAGAGATGCAGTCATTGGGACGTAAAGGTGCTAACAGTCCTCGTGATGCTAAGTCCCACTAACTGGTTAGAAACGGATTATTTTCAGCCAGAATTTCTGAAAGGAAGAAGGAATGAATCAGGATGCACAAAGGAAAAAAAAAACAAAACAAAACCGCACCACATTTAGTTTCCTCTCAGATGCATACCAAGTAGTAGGACAGCTAGAGAAAGGCTTAATAAAAGCTGCTCTGGGGCATGCTATCTATAAAAGTGAAAAAAAACCCTCTTTCTTTAGCACATCTAAAACTGACGCCTTTGCACCAGTTGCCTGCAGAGCTCTGTGCTGCAAAGCAAGATGGTAGGAGTTTACTCCTCTCTGGGACTGGAGAGTAGAGGATTGATCTCTAAACCTGGCCTTGTCTCTGGAGTTAAAAGTAATATCCACTGTTTGAGTGCAAGATCTCGGCTTCCCAAAGCCAGCCCTTGAAGGGTGTAGAGACGCAAAGTCGCGCACGGGCAAGATCTATAGATTTCACTTGCACACGTGTATAGGGCAGGCTATCTCTGTTCCACTCTGGATCCCATCACATCCTAACAAGCACATCTTTAAACTCAAGGTGACCCTGCTGTAGGAGAGATGGATGGGTGGAGGAGGGGGTGTCAAGAGCTTGAATTAATATGCTGAGCAAGCCAGTTCCCAATGATTTACACCACGGGGACAACACTTACTGCTTCTTTGCTCCCCAACCCTCCACCCTGTTCAAGATCCAGCACACCACAGAGGAAGCTCAGCAACACATGCAGAAAGTTGAACTCACTACTGTACGTACTAATGGATCCAATGACAGATATATGGTTGAGTGAGAGTCAGTATGCAAGAGCAGGCATGGCTAATTTGGAATCTGAGGCAAATTTAGAAGTTTGTGCTAGCAAGAGGAAAAATGAGGCAAGGAAAAAAAAAAAGCACAAATCAGCGCTAAAGTGGCGGGACTCAAGTGGCACAGTTGTCCATGGACTGCAGTCGTGGTGAAAGCCAAAAAAAAGATGGATATTCCTCTGAGTGCAATGAATAAGTTGCTAACAGCAAGCTATGAAACAACAGCAAAACCTTCCTCCTTCATTTATCTGGGACTATTCGACAAATGTGAAATCCCCAAAGATGATGCCAATATCAAGGTCTTGCTGAAGCCCTCCCTGTTGGAAGCACGCCCTTCATATATTTACCAGTCAAACCCTTGAGCGTGGGAGACAAAGATCCAAGGAGGATGCAACGCTGTGTCTCTTTGTTAACAAATAAAGAAGGAAGGGGATTCTCAGGTGCACCAGGAGAGGGAGAGTTTTAGGTCTTTATAATTCCTAGAAATTACTATGCAGAACTCGAAGCGATGAACCACTGTCTTGACTCTATACATCTGCAGACCTCTGTGGGACAGCAATATTGGAGAGAGAAATGTCTTTCGGGTCTTTAGGTGCAAAAGAGCAACAACGACAACAGAAGTCCAGTCCTATATGTTTATTATTCCCTGTGCACGTTCAGGGACCTGAACCAGCTACTCAGCCACTTTTGTTCACAAGCCTTTGCTGAGCTCTGAGCCTGCACTCCGCCTCACCGCTCAGCGTAGCAGGGCAAACAGCGTCTGGCTGCTGGACCGTTTAACGCAGGTGGGTATCGGGGAGAGCTCCTTATGTGAATGTTTGCCTCTAAAATTACAGTAAAATATCCCCAAACCCACAATTACTGTACCTGGTTTTATTTAACAAAGCTTTTAACCTCCAGACCCCAGCTTTTCCAGCTGTATTGCTTTTGGCAGGAACACCATTCTATTTGTCCTGTAGTGATGCTGGCAGAAAGCAGATGCTTTCCTTCAAGCAAACGAAGCTTCCAAGCACGGGCAGTGGAAAGCACATCCTGACATTGGAAGCAGACGCTAGAGAATGACTCAGGTGCAGTCTTCTGCCCCAATGTCCTACTTTCCACTGAAATAAAAGGGGAAAAGGAAAAAAAAAAAAAAAGTATTTTTAATGCACGGTTTAGCTGCAGCGGCTGGGCAGTTAGTCAAGGACAGACAAATGTTGCCAAATAGAGATTTTTCCAACTAGGTGGAAGCTGGCTGACACCTTCAGAGCTATTTGGATGCTTGTTAGGTGTCTCTGAAGATCTGGCCAGTCGTGCCCAGATTTTAGCATTGTTAGAATGTTTTAATGCTTAATGTTTTAACACAGTTCCGATGTGCTCTCGACACAGTTATGGTTTCAGCACAGTTAAAATGATGGACTTGCCTTTAGTACAAACCACGCTGTTTCAAATCCAGACCAGCAACAACGTATGAATGGAGGACAAAAGAAAGATGAGAGAAACGGGTGTGAAAAACACTGGAGAGAAGGGAACAAACACGAGAAACCTCAGCAGAGCAACACAAAGGAGAATGAGCAGAATGTAGAGATATGTCTCAGGCGCTCACGTAAGCAGAGAGATTTCATTTATTGGGCACAGAGGGACAATAGCCCTGCTAACCAGGATAGCTATTGTTCTTTTGTTTTTAAGAAACAAAAAGGGTAAATGCAAAGCACTAGCTTCCCAGGGAAAAATCATAAAAATAAGTTCTCATCCTGCTGTCTACCGAGGAATGAGAAACCTCTCGTACTTCACCTATCGCCCTCGTGCTGTTATTCACCCACGTGTTTGTCGGCTTAGAAAACAAATGAAATATTTTGAGGCCTTGCACTATCTGAGGAGAGCTGAGGGTTTTTCTATAGCAGAACAAGTTAATTGGATCGAAAGCCATCGAGCCAATGCACTAAGCAGAAAAACACACGGTGCTATCTGCTGCATAGTTGAGGACGCAAGTGCTCCAGCAGCTAATGTTTCAGAACGGAATATTGGCGTATTCCCGTTAGCTTTATTTCAGCGTTTTTCATAACGAAGATGGAAAGCCATCCATAATCAGGGGAAGCCTCAAAATGTTGCATTCCTTCAGCAGCGGAGAGGGAAGAAAAGGAAGGCTTTAGAAAAGGAGGGCTTTATAAAAGAGGACTTTAGAAAAGGAGGATTTAGAAAGACAAGAGGTGCTCAAATGCAAGGATGACAGCTGGGGAATAAGGACCCACTGTTCAGGGACAGTGAAGTGCTTATAGCCTTTTAGAAGCTCTGGGAGGGTGTAAGCTGTAAACGAGGTTTGGGAGCTTTGGCACAAACACAGTGGATCCTGTCAGCGAGAAGGACCTTCTGCAGCATACAGGTAGCCTCATGAACCCGTTGTGTGAAGCATGGACATGCAGGATTTCCCTCTTCAGCCGGTTAGCTGGAAAGCAAACAGCTGTCACCGAGGAAGGCAGGGGTGTCAGATATGCCTGGAGACTGGCATCTGGGAATTTCTGCCCAATTAAAACGTTTCTGAACGCAGAAGATGACAGTTCCTACTGACGGATCTAGTGGAAAGCGTTATCTGGGAAATCCAAACAGATCAGCGTGCGTTTGCTGTTTGGGGAGTTACCATTCTTCACAACTAACCGGCTTCATCTGGAAAAGGACAAGCTCTGCAGCATCATAACCCTCTGCAGCAACCACAGGACAAATAAACAGGGCTGAGGCAAGGCTCAATGATTTTTTTTAACCTCTGCTAGGCAAAGCTGCGGTGGGTTTCACCTGCATGCTCAAATGTGAACATATGGATATGTAATATAAAGAACGCAGCCCCCGAGCCAAATCCTTTAGTGATCCATAAGGCAGGTTCCCAGCTGAATATACCACCGAGGGGCATAATAAATATTCATGCTTGTTTACGACTCGGTGTTAGTTACCCCATGGACTTCATCAGCGATTCCCACTGCTTGGTCTTCTGTAAGGATGTCAGTGCTCCTGAGCTTCTCAGTTCTCTGAAGGGCTTTTGGCGAGAGATTCTCACAGGCGTGGCTCATCACTGTGTTTAGTGCCTGTCAGCAAAAGACATTTTTATTTTTAAGTAGACAATTTAAGTTAGTGTTATTTTTGTGTCCAAGGCCTAAACAGTGTTAGTTATTGGTATGTCTAAGGCCTAAACAAAGGAGGAACATCAGTCAATATATTTTTAACAGCCTTTTTTCCCATCCTGCAGTGTTTTTAAAAATTTATTATCATTACTTCGCACCAATTTGTTTTGAATTTATTTTGCTTATATCCAAACGCTTTCATTCATTGTTCTGTGTGTATCTTTTCTTAACTTCATTCCTTTTCCCATTTTTTTTGGCTTTCCAACACTGGAGCCACTTTCATGTCCTAAAACTTTTCAACCTTTCCAGTTTCCTCGTTAAGGGTAAGGTGCTATGCAGCCTCCCTTGCTGGTACAAACCCCTCAAAACCAAGAGGGCGACCACTCAAGTCGCAGCTGGAACTTTCCTTTTAGCAGTTGTGGGTGGCGAGGCATCACACGAAAGCAAAACAATCGTTGAGTTTTTATTTGGGTTTGGCTTCGCAGCAACGCAAATGGCACAGCGTTTCAGTTTTGCTAACTTCATCGCGTCCGTTTAAAGGAGAGGAAACTGCCCTTGGCTAGGAGCGAAAAAAACTCCGAGGGTCGCCGGGCACGGCGGACCCGGCAGCAAAACCGCAACGGCACAGAAAGGAGCCGCAGCTCACCCCTCGGCTGGCCGTAAGAAAACGATTAAATCCTAAAGCCTCAGCCGAAGGACGTCAAACCAA
>WHYT01017377.1:651199-664685 GCA_009806455.1 Tetrax tetrax | reverse complement strand
AAAAAAAAAAAAAAAAAAAAAAAAAAAAAAAAAAAAAAAAAAAAAAAAAAAAAAAAACAAAAAAACAAACCAACAACCAAAAAACAACCACGACAACAAAATATAAAAATATATATATAATAGAACTGGGAATGTCAGACAGTGATCTGGAGTGGATTCTACCCTGAAAGAATCATAGAATCATAAGGTTGGAAGAGACCTCCAAGACAATCAAGAAGAGATAACCAAACTAACAACAACAAATCCTTAGGGAATTGGAGAGGATGAAATACAAAAGAATTACTAGGATACTGAGGTCCCAGTCTTCCTGGTGCTGCTCTGGTACTTAATACAATGGCAAAGGGGGGGAAGGTGTAATGCTCTCCTTGCTTCCTCCCTCTTGTATGTATTACAATTATAAGTGTAATTTCCACGCACACCGCCCCCCTGCCCTAAATATCATGAAAGCATTGATAAGATTAGAATTAGGAATCAGATGAGGGTTATAAATGGTGACTGTTGACAGGGCCCCAAAAGTTAACAGCATGTCTTAGAGTGAAGGTGCTGTCTGGTTTCTCCATTCTAGACAACAGGTATTTTAATTGACAGTACTGTTTCGTGGTAGCTATTGCTGTCTTCTAGCATTACTTGTTTCCTCAAGACCTCTTCCTAGAGCAGAGATGACTAATGGATGACCCTTGAGCTTGCTCTTGCTGAAGCATGGCTCCCTTACTTGAGTTACAGTCTGGTTTTTGGTGAGATGGTTGGTGTGGAGGTTAGTGGGCAGTCTGAGCAGGCTGGTGGAGTGGAAGCAAGCCTGGAGGGTCTCAAGCTGACTTCCTCTGCATAGCTGGCATACTGCTGGAGGGCTCTCTACTCCAAGCCTTGGGCCACTCTAGAGAAGTGCTCTTCCCAATGACAGACTGCGTACAAATGCATACAAATCTGATATACTTGATGAGATAAGTTCTAGACAATTGTGACTTGTCAAAACAAACATTACTTTATCTTCATGTTACTGCCTTTCTGGCAAAGGTGATGTTATCGCATCTTTGCGTCGTGTCAAAAAGTAGTTTAGTAAGTACCCCTAATCTGAACTGTTACTCTAAATGGTAGGAGTTGTGTCAAGCCAGCCTAACTTCTTTCTCTGTACCAAAGAAAAGTGGAAAACCTCTCAGGCAGTGTTTATGTGAGCCTGAAGGGGTGAGGGGGGCTTCCGTTTACGGTGGATTACTCTCAAAATATTTTTCAGGGAGCCAGCAGAGGCTTTAATTGCATGTGATGCTGCTAAGTACAACTGAAATATCTTTATGATCCAGGAAGATAGCCCTTCTACAGAACTACTGGGGAGACTGCTGGAAGTTCTGAAGCACTACAATTAGAGTTAACATAATATATACTTCGATTTTTTTTTCCCCTTGCATGAGCCTTTAGCATTGACTGGATATAGGTAAAGGGTGTGGGGGGTGTGTGTGTGTGTAATATATATACTTACAAATACACATTTCTGCAAAGACTGGAGTAGTTGGGTTCTCTGTCTTGCCACTTAAGCTTGTAGTGGCATACTACAAGCATACTCTGGTTTGGATTAGATCCAAAGGCTCTTCTTTCACCTGGACACTTCCTTGTCAGTTCTTTCCTTACTTCTCCTATGCCTCCGAGACAGTGAAGTGAGTTCAAGTAGTACATGCTTACTGATGGTATTTACTAGTGTTCCTATCTTGGTCTCTTGGCAACAATGCAAAAAAAAAACCTTTCTACATTGTGAGTAGTAATGGGAGAGCTCTAATTTAAAATTGCAGGTATTAACATTAAGCTTACTTCTACAAGCTGGAACAGAAAATAACCTTGAACCATTCTTTCAGTTAATAGCTTCATTTTCATATCTCAGTCCTTAGATGCTGCACAGCAGTTGAACTGTGTTTATCTACAGAAAGGACCATAATTTTAATAGTTGTTAGCTATATTTTCACTGTTTTCCAATTGGTTCATCTAGCCACAAAAACTTTGTATGGAGGACTTACGAGCTGGCTCATTTGGCAACCAGTTTCTTACAGGGAAGTCATGCTTTCTCTCAACTTGTAAATGCAACTCAAGGTTAACATTTTCATTCTGTATACGATGGAACTTCTGAAACCTAGTCTTGATGCCACCCTGCACCATTCAGCAAAGAACAGGGCTGCTGGGGAGCACCCTGGAGATGAAGATGCGGTAGGGAAGAAGGAGAAAAAGTACCAAAGATCCCTTTCTCTTGTCCAAACCTGTTCATCTCTTCTTCTCCCCCAGCTCTACCTTAAATCTAACAACCCAAGCTTTGAAAGGGAACTACATAACTTGGATGCTTTGAAAGAATTTTTGGTTAAAGCCATAGTTCAGCCTTTCGATATAAAGCATTGTTGTAACTAAACATCTTGCTTTTAATTTAAGTCTTCTTTTTATGCTGGTGCAAGTCACTGACTAAACATGGAGCATGTGTTCATTCCTCTCAGCTGTTTAGTAATATGCTGCTTCTGTTGCTATTCATCTATCTTAATTATATATTGTCAGTATACCTATATAAAAGTGATGTTTATATAGTGTTTATGGGGGTTTGGCTAGCATAATAAGGCTGACTTATTTTTTCCTAAATGAAAGATAAATCTTGACAGTTAATCAATCTAGGAATAATGTATTGAACCAGGATCCTGTCAAAACCACTGTTTTGTTGTCTTCAATACTCAATACAGCTGCTTCAGACAAAAAAAAATACGGAAAGCTGTATAGTATATAGTTTTAAAGTAACTGGTCCACAAGGTGTCCTTCCATTTTAACTTATATCTAAAGCTATCATGAGTAAGCCTTCAAGATGCCCTGTATTAGACTCTTTAACATTAATTTTCTAGTATGACCAACAGAAAAAAAATGGTCTCAAATGAAAATACCATATAACACATGAAAGTTAATGTCATCTTGGCTAGAGGAGAAGACAGTATTTTCATCAGTGTTTTTATTGTTTGAAGTATACACTCATTTTAATGTCATCCAAGGAGGAAACATAAAAGGAAACACTTCTCACAAGCTAAGGGGACAGATTGAAAACAGGTATTGCATGTTAAAACAAATGTCAAAATAAAAAAAAAGATAGTGATACCTCCTAGATGAGATTACTATGTGCTATCCAAATATGCTATCAGCAGGTGAGAGACTCACTGGAATAGAATGCCATCACTGAAGTCTTGGGTACTCTTCCAGGTATTCCTCAGCATGTCAGAAGTGTTACCTTCTTGCAGAATTCAAATGCATTTGTATATGACTTACTTTAGGATGGAAATCTGACGAACTACTCATGATAATAATGACTATATTGTCATAACTCTATTCTAGTTGTCTGTTCTTGGGGAACTGAGAGAATCTGGCTTAATCTTTGCTTTGAAAACGATTATTCTATGCTACGGCTTATGATTTTACTACAAAGCTTGCTGGTATGAATTTTCCGAAGGTGTGTGTAAAGAAATAGGTGTCACCTATGTTAATGGATTCTTATTTTGGAAATAGATTGGCTATTTTCCATTTGGCTTCTGTGGCAGAGATACTTTGACAGACAGCTGTATAGTCCCTTGTCCAAGGAGGGGAAATAATCCAAGGTAACTTCTATGGCTGTAAATCCAGTAACTTATTTTGGATGCACATATTCTAATGAAGTAGCACATGTTTTTGAGCAGTATGATCTAAGAAAGAAAAATCCTCTTCAGAGACCTCTGTCTGACCCAGGGAAGCTGCTGCCAGCAGTTCACTAGAAGCAAATGGCTGTTGTTGAAAGATACTCTTCTAAATCAGTGAGAGTCGGAGTATCATGGTGTGTGGGTTGTTTTTCCCTTTTCATGTATGTTTTTCTCCAAGCAGGAGAGACATTCCTGCCAAATACATATGCCATGGCTCTTTCTGCTGCAACTAGGTAGAACTGCTTTTGGAATGAAGGATCTTTATAAATCAAAGTTTAAACAAATGAAAAAAAAAGAAAAGAAACAAAACCAGCCAAACAAATTCTCAAAACACCCAGCTCTCTTGTGGTCAGAGAAGCTACTTCTTGGAGTAAGATGACTTGTTTCATGTTTGATCCCATATGGAGTTACGGAGGGAAACCATTCCTTGAGTGCTTTTGTTAAATAAAGCTGTTGCCATGAATTAAGCAACACTGCCCTGGAATGTTTCTGATCATGGTCTTGCAGAGCTTGTGACCTTTGCACTGAACATGTGAACTGAAACTTCATCTTCCAGTGTTCAATAACCATGTTAAAAACTCAGAGGTGAGGCAGTCTTGGGATTTCCTTAGGCTAGCTTAAGTGCCAAGTGAAATTTAAGTACAGATTTATACAGTTACTCTTTCTTTTTGGTAAATCTAAGTCAAATGGAGAAAGCTAGAATCTTTATGTATTTTAAAGCTGAGAATTCTTTGTCAAGTTTAAAAAAACCCAACAAACTGCCTGGACAGTATATTCTAGTGCTTTCATTTATTGGAGCCTACTAAACCACTAAAATATTGCCACCTTCTTGTCCAGAAGCATCCAGTTACTATTAATCTGGATGTCTGTAGTAGTAGTTTACTACTAGTAGTACTTACAGCAATTGCTTTAACGAAGAGCTGCATGTAGTGCCTGAAGAGGCTAACTGGGCTAAATATCTGCCCAGGTTTAGTTGGGCTGCACCTGAAAGGGAGAGAGGAGCAGTTTAAAATCTGTGCCTCTTGCAGCCCATCACTATTTGATGTCACTGGGCTTCCTACCCTACTAGAATGCTATAAACAAATAGTATTTTTCTTGTTTACAAGATAGAAACACTGCCATCTCTTGGCTATTCATTGTCCTGACCTTTTAAGAAATATTTTTTTTCTCGTTTCTTGTGATGATTTCTGAATAGTCAGGTGGTTGTGTGGTGAAAGTCTTAGTATCCCATACTGTAGACATGAGATTTTGTATGGAAACCTTTATAATTTACTGATACTACCCTGGAACAAAAGGAAGAGGGGGTACTGCTTGGTTCAGTGACTTCCAACTCTTTCTGATTTATCTATGTACAGTTCCCTTAAAAATATAGTAGGCTAAGATGGACTTCTGGCTTTGCTAGATTAGCTGATCAGACGATTTGGCAACAGTGCTGGTATCTGAAAGTTGTCTGGCACAAGAGGGTTCAGCCTTTTTGCCCTAAAAAGGGATTGACGTCTTAGTTTTGACCAAATTCAAATAATGTTGATCAAATACTGAATTCTGCAGGGTTGGGGAAGATGATCATGTTAGGTTCTAACCATGTTTCTGATAGCACTTTCAGTGAAGCTGGCTTGAGGAGTTGTTTAAAATATTGCAACTTCAGTATTGCATGTATTCTGTGGGGTTATAATAATTAACCCTTAATTTCAGAAGACTTCTCAGTGGAGAGGGAAGTCGATGCTTCAGCCCAGTCAACCTGCCAAATGTGAAACCAGCTTTGAGGAACACCCTTGATGCTGGTTCTTACTCTAACAGGCCAATCCAAGCTGGTGCTGGGAAGACTTCTGCTTAAAACCTGCCCAAGTGGGAGAGAAGTCTGACTTGCCACTTCTTGGAGGACACTTCCTGTAGAACCACTCTGGTGCAAAGCAGGAACACCCATATCCCAAAGGGCGCTGAAGGTCTGTAATACCAGTTAGTGCAATCCCCACCCCAGGCAGCAAGTTTTAGTGGAATGTAGAAACTTGAGAAAGACACAAGGTGCTTGTAGAACATGAGAGGACTTCAGTTGGTTGAGTGGGATGTCAGGATGCTAACAACATCCTGACTTCTATATTGGCAAGTGGAATTAATTTCTTGATGTGTAACTTAAACTCCATGATGGGCATAGAGGATCTGGATTTCCAGCATCTGTTCAGAAGTTGCAGCTCAAAACCCTAAGGTAGTGGCCTTCATACACCCACTACCCCAGCCCCTTCAAGTGTGGGGGTGGGATGTCATGGTGGAGAAGTGGCTTTGTTCTGTTGAATCGCTACTGTATGTATCTCAAAGATCAGGCAGGTGTAAATATAGTTTCCTACGAATGAAGTTGCAGCTCGAACTTCTGAGATGGTGGTTTGGAGTCTCTTGTGGGAACTGTTCAGCTTTACAGAGCAGAACCTGAGTGACCAGCCCAAGAGAGCGGAGAATGAGCCTGGCATCCTCATCAGTAAGAGAGGAGTGGGGGTCTGGGGTGCCAGTTTGTGCTGCAGTAGCTCTTATTTCATATCACTAAATTCTTTATCCTGCCTTTTTAAAAAAAAGGGGGCGGGGGGGACGACGACGACAACTTAGGCTTTACTATTACTGCAGTACAAACTAGAAAATAAGCTGGAGTTGCTTAAAGACATCCTGTAGCTGTAGCAAATAAGGTTTCACTGTGTGAGCTGTATACTTCCTTTTTGCAAGTTTTTAGAGTGAGGAAATAGAAAAGGGTGAAAGATACTATACAAGCTTTACTAAGCTTTGTCTCACATCTTGATTTTTTTTTTTTAATTTTTTTTTTGTTTTATGTAAGCACTGTTAGTTGTCTAGCTCTGAGTCATAGGGTTTAGGAGAGCTCTGAAACATTGTTCCTGAATTTAAATGGCAAGAAATATGACAGTCCCAAAGGTTCCAAAACATTTTTGTTTAGCAGTAAAAAACCCCTATGTTGTGTTTAGTTTTGATGGCATACAAATTAAAGGTGTATCGTGCAGAGTGCTGAAAAACTGCTGTTTAGTGTCTGTTTTCCAGCATCCTTATTATTGCACGGTCACCCTGTATAAGCAGTAGTGACTGACTTTTTTTTTATTTTTTTTATTTTTTTTTTTAATTATGGTTTGTTTTGTTTTTTTTTTAATGGAGGCTTGCTGGAGGGAGGAAGGTTTGGCAAATAAGGTGCATCTGAAAATGACTGGAAAAAGTAATTTTCAGAAATATTTCTGTAGTGGCAGATTCATTAGGCTAAAATATTAACTGAATAGTTCTGGCTAACTTGTGATAAAAGTGAGCAGATAATGGAAATTTGGTAATTGCTTTCTGCTATTCTAATGGTCCAGTATTTTGAATGGAAGAACAAAAACCTACCTTAAGACTTTTTTTCAGTCTTTTTGACAAAGCTTAAGAGTTTTTTAACATCTCAAAACATGTTTGACCTCCCCACCCTTAAGCCATTTTGACACTCTTTACCATTGCATTTCAACAGGAAAGAAAGATCCTTTTTATAGCCAAATGGCTTCCTCTTCTCCTCTCCCTCTTTTCCCTTCCATCCCCCACCCCACAGTGCCTTTCTAGTGCTCAGCCTTCAGCTGCTGCCTTGGATACTGGCTACATCTGTCTTGTTTAGATGGTCCTAAGGAAAAACAGCACAGAATGTGACCGGAGGGCCAACAAGATGTGTTTCTTTTCAAATTTGAAAGGAAACCCCGCACTTGCTTCTGCCTGTTTCCCTAAACTGTTTTTAAATCAATCATGGCTAGGGGCTGGTAAATGCCTTCTCTTCCCTCCCTCCCTGAAATGGTCAAACTCTGAAACATTTGAAAAGTCTAACGAGTTAAATATGGTGGTGTTCACAGGACTGTTTCCCCTTGTACAACTTCCAGTTTGAGGAAATAAACTTTTTTTTTTATGGGCTCTTGCTTTGAGACAGCCATTGGGAAAAGTTTCAAAGAGGATAGTGTTGCTCTGGGTGGAATTTGGAGGTTTGCAGCTCCATAAAATGCTTGCATTGACAGCAGACTGGGCTTTTGTACTTACATTAAAAGGGACAGCATTAAAAACTGGGTTTGGGTCTGAGCAGTGCTTGATGTTTTGTGGTGATTGTGGTGTAAATGATGGTGACCGTCAAGAAAAAAAAGTAATTATGTGGGGCAGTTAGGGGACAGTGTAGTTCCTGTTTTGGGGAGAAATTTCTGATATTTAAGTGTGGGATGAAGGCTGAGACAATGACGGGCTATGCCAGTCAAGAATGGTGTTATAAACTTGTGAGGTGGTGGTTCTGTTTTTTACAGGTTAATCTGGAGGAGGAATCCAATGTGACTTGATCCAGTTCATAAAATTCAGCTATAGCTGAAATGTATTTGCCCTTGTGATGTATCTTGTTATATACAAAATAGGAAGGGACTGTCTTAAAACATCAACATGTTCTCATGCATTTGCACCACAACCCGAGTGTGGCTGGCTGTTCTGAGGGTGCTGGCTTTTAGTTAGCAGTCCCTTTACCACCCCCCACCCTGGACAATGTGTATTAGAATGAGCTGTAGGGAACAGAGGAGAGACAAACAGCAGTAGAAGAAATGGTTCTTGTAAGAACTCAGTGTTACCCTCTTGTTTTAATAATGTTTACTACTACTTATTAGCCGTTTCATTTTTTAATAGACTTATACTGCAGTGAATGGCTATAAATATGAGCTGTATTTTATTGTTCATTGTGATGTCTTTAGAGTCATAGAATAAGGACAGAATAAGTATGGAGGCTTAGGAGATGCAGCCTGAATAGTTTGCATGTTACTAGTGTGACACAGAAGTGCCCAAGAACTTGCTCCTTTAAATTTTGTGGAAAAACTTGTGAGATTCTGGGTTTCATTTTGGCATTTCCTCTGTAGTAACAGTGCTTGAACTTTGGAATCCACTTTCCTGGCTTTTGTGTGGGGAGGCAGAGCAAAATAGATGTTTGCACTGAACTCGGCACATGCACTGAGCTTCAGATAACAATTATTTGGCTTTTTAACATCATTGTATTTACCACATTGAGCCAGCCACACAGGGTTGTCCTCTGTATTAGTGCACAAGGCGCAGAAAGTAACCCGGTCAGCTCACACAGGAGCTTTAGCTTTCAGTAACCATGTGTTGCGGAAAACTGGCTTGGGATTCTGTGCAGGGATGCATAACCCAACTGAACTCTGATCCTTCTTCTTCGGCTTGTGTTGGGGAACAAAAGTTCTGAAGCTTTGTCTGGGATGTGTGGTAAGGACAGGCTGTACCTCAAGGCAGTCTCTCTTAATACACGTTGCAGAATTTGTTGTAAGAATGGTTACCTTAGGCCTAAAGCTAAAGGAATGCTCCTAAAAGCACCCTCTGCCTTCCCTCAGACAGACTCAATAGGCAGACGGAGGGTGACAGTGCCTGAGAATGGTCATGGAGGACTGAGGCCCCCCCGCCCGCGGTGGCAAGATCCATAGCCCAACTTAAGTGCATTTATACCAGTGCATGCAGCATGGGCAACAAACAGGAGGAGCTGGAAGCCATTGTGCAGCCAGAAAATGACAATGCAGTTGCCATCACAGAAATGCAGTGCAGCTGCACAGACTTGCACAACTGGAGTGCTGCAATGGATGACTATAAAATCTTCGGAACAGAGAGGCAAGGAAGGAGAAGTGGTGGGGTAGCCCTATATGTTAGGGAATGTTTTGACTGTCTAGATCTTAATGACGGTGATGATAGGGTTGAATGTTTATGGGTAAGAATTGGGAGGAAGGCCAACAAGGTAGGTATCATGGTAGGAGTCTGTTATAGACTACCCAACCAGGATGAAGAGGCAGACAAAATACTCTCTAAATAGCTGAGAGAAGACTCAAAATTGCTAGCCCTTGTTTTTGTGGGGCACTTCAACTTAACAGATGTCCGCTGGAAATACAACACAGCAGAGAGGAAACAGTCTAGGAGGTTCCTGGAGGATAACTTCCTGATGCAGCTGGTGAGGGAGCTAAGTAGGGAAGGTGTCCTGCTGGACCTGTTGTTTGCAAATAGAGAAGGACTTGTGGGTGATGTGATGGTTGGAGGCCATCTTGGGCATAGCAATCATAAAATGATAGAGTTTTTGATTCTTGGAGAAGTAAGGAGGGAGGTCAGCAGAACTGCTATCTTGGACTTAAGGAGGGCAGACTTTGGCCTGTTCAGGAGCCTGGCTGACAGAGTCCCTTGGGAGACAGTCCTGAAGAGCAAAGCAAAGCAGTCCAGGAAGGCTGGACATTCTTCAAGAAGGAAAACTTAAAGGCGCTGGAGCAGGCTGTCACCATGTGCTGAAAGACAAAGACAGCAGGGAAGATGACCAGCCTGGCTGACCAGAGAGCTTTGGCTGGAACTTGAAGGGGGTGGGGAAAGGAGAGCTCATGACCTTTGGAAGAAAGGGCAGGCCACTCAGGAAGACTACAAGGATGCCATAAGGTTATGCAGGGAGAAAATTAGAAGGGCCAAAGCCCAGCTAGAACTTAATCTGGCTACTGTTGTAAAAGGTAATAAAAATGTTTCTGTAAATACCTCAGCCACAAAAAGAGCACTAAGGAGAATCTCCCTCCTTTATTGGATGTTGGGGGAAACATAGTGGCAAAGGCTAAGATACTTAAAGCTTTGCCTCTGTCTTCAACAGTAAGACCAGTTGTTTTCTGGGTCCCCAGCCCCCTTAACTGGGAGACTGGGACAGGGAGCAGAATGAAATCACCATAATCCAAGGGGAAATGATTAGCAACCTACTATACCACTTGGACATCACTATGCTACTTCCCATTGCTTATCAGCAGTCCAGGCTAACCAGGGAGGTCCCAGTTGACTGAAGGTTAGCAAGTGCGACACTCTTCCACAGGAAGGGCCAGAAGGACGATCTGGGGAACTATCAGCCTATCCGTCTGACCTCAGTGCTGGGGAAAGTTATGGAGCAGATCATCTTGAGTGCCATTGCACAGCATGTACAGGACAATGAGGTGATCAGGCCCAGGAAGCATGGGTTTATGAAAGGCAGATCCTGCTTGACCAACCTGATCTTCTATGACAAGGTGACTTGCTTAGTAGATGAGGAAAAGGCTGTGGATGTTAGCTAGCTAGACTTCGGTAAAGCTTTTGACACAATCTCCCACAGCATTCTCCTTGAGAAACTGGCTGCTCATGACTTGGACTAGTATACTGGAGTGTGTCCAGAGAAGAGCACCAAAGCTGGTTAAAGGTGTAGAGCACAAGTATTCTGGGGAGCGGCTGATGGGACTGGGGTTGTTTAGCCTGGAGAAAAGGAGGCTCAGGAGAGACCTTATCGCTCAACAACCTGAAAGGAGGCTGTAGCCAGGTGGGTGTTGGTCTCTTCTTCCCAGCGATAGGACAAGAGGAAATGGCCTTAAGTTGTGCCAGGGGAGGTTTAGATTGAATATTAGGCAAAACTTCTTTACTGAAAGAGTTGTCAAGCATTGGACCAGGCTGCCCAGGGAAGTGGTTGAGTCACCATCCCTGGAGGTATGTAAAGGATGTGTAGATGTGATGCTTAGGGACGTGGTATTTCCTCCAGAGTTGAAAGAGTAAATTTCAGTTTCATTCAGTGATTTAATAAAAATTAGTGGCCTAACATGTGTTGATTCTCAGCAGACTTGAAAGAGGTCACGAACTGTAATGGGCTTTGCCTATACTGGTGGGATTCAAGTGCTGGCATAAACTGACATGTACGCTAGCTGGATTTTTTCTTGACTTAAAGAGCTGTGGAGCCCACTGAGTGCAAAGACGCTTGTAAATAAATTGCAGCTTTGTCTTCAGAGTGCTACTGAGAGATGTGGATTTCCCTAGCTGAAAGGGCCTGCTAATGCCAGAGACCACCCTGTTTTGAAACCTGTGTACTGTTTTAGTCTGTGCTTTTCCCCTGCAGAAAAAATGGAGGGGAGGAATGCAGATTAGTATCTGAAAATGAAAGCAACTTAATAAAAGTGGAGAGATTCTGAGTTTCTGCCTTCCCAAGATCATGCTGTGAGGCTTGGTCTTGCTGCAGAAATCCTGCACTTGGCCCGTAGCTGTGTGTGCAGCCATCTTTCTCTGGCATGGGGTGGGAGTGGGGCTCAGTGCCCAGGTTATGGGGAGGTGGGCCTGAAGGGTAAGTGTCCACTATGCTCACAAGTAGTGTATGAGTGGGGGGAGCACTGCGGGCATTAATGATAGCCTGTGTCAGAAAGTGCTAATAGGAACCCGACATTTTTATTCCTGGTCATTGGAAGCTGATGTTTGGCTTCTCCAGACTGCCCTGAATGCCTCCAGCTCCTCAAAATGGAGGCTGTTTGCTGATACAAAGGCCATTGGCAAGGCTGCTGGAGGGCGTTCCCTCCCCACCACCTCGCTCCTTCAGGCTGTGGTTCTGCGGTGGCCCCGGCGAGCGAAGGGCATGCTGCCGCAGGGAGGAGGGGTGGCCCAGCCCCTCTTGCTCTTCTGCTGGCAGTTCCCACCGCTTGCTTTTACACCTGTAGGAGTATTCCTATCGCTTCCACAACATCAGTACAAGAAGCCATGTTAAGGAGCTGAGCTGACTTGTGAGCAACTTAAGGGCAAGTTCAGGGTAGTCTTCAGACAGAGTGCTTCCCTAATGCTTGTGTGAGTGAGTTGGCTGAACTTGGGGCATGCTGATGGGGTTGTGGTCCTTCAATAGGAGGGTTTGCTTGCATCGGCCTTGAAGCAGTTGTGAAACCCCCACCACATGTATGCAAACACAAATTGCAAGGTTGTACTGCGTGCTGCATCATGGAGTCAATAAGTGCTTTATGTAAGTTTGTAATCTCTTTGGAGGCAGAGCTGAGTTTTTGTGATTGCTACCACAGTGTAGCCTGGGGACTTGTGATGCTGACTTAACTAGAGGGACGAAATAATGTGGGATTGGGATAATTACCTGAAGCTGAGAATCTCTCAGGATTGCATTGCTTCTGTTTGACACTATGAAACCACTGTACTAAACAGCTATCTCTTACAGTAAACATTGAACCACATGTGCCTTCAAGTCCAAAGTATTGCCTGCAGTGAATTTGCTTGCTGTTGTTTCCTCAGCACATTAAACTGTGTTGCTAACAGAAGAGCAGTCTTAGGCAAGAAGAGGCAGTGGTCTGCTGCATGAGCTGAACACAAAGTCAGTATTACAACTGAAGTCTGTAATAGTGGGTTCTTCCCTTGTTCCTCAGTTTATTGAAGCCTTCTGCAGACACTTAGGATGGAGTTTTTGACACTTCCAGAGTTGTTAAATTGTAATCCTTTATCTTTCAGATTTGGCGCTTATATCTGGCACGACAACTTTTCACCTGTCTTCTAATTCAACACTTGTTTTTTGTGAATCTGGGTTTAATAAACAAATGTAACTTTGGGTGAAGGGAAGAATATTAATGTACAGTGTAACTGGGGCTTCTGTTCACTGTAAGGGTCTTTTGACCTGCTTATTAGTGGGGGCATTGTTCTGGTAAGCCATTCCAGGACCCATCCTGCCAGTCTTCTGCACAGGATTAATCATTTCCTCTTGACCTCCTGCTCTCTTTTCCTAACATGTTGCATTGATCAGAATCCTTAACTCGCAAGTTTGCTCCTGTTTTTTAAAAATGGGAGGAAAAGGAGGGGGGAAGGAATGCAAAGAAATTAGATATAATGTCTGCTGTTAACATTCTTAGTAAGCTTTTTTCCTTCTTGACTCCTCCCTCCTTCTACCAAGAAAAGAAATCCCTTCCTGGTATGTATTAGCTCCAGATCTTGCATCTTGAGTGCCTCTGTTTCGCTGGAATTACTTTTTTTTTTTTTTTTTTTTT
>WHYT01017377.1:630961-644420 GCA_009806455.1 Tetrax tetrax | reverse complement strand
TTTTTTTTTTTTTTTTTTTTTTTTTTTTTGTCATAGAGCTGCTACTGAAGCCCACTCTAGTTGCTTACCACTTGGCACCTCACTGTTTGAGGTAAAATGCTATAAGGGCAGCAAGGGAAATGCTTCATCTTGGTCAGAAGCTTCAAAGTATTCTACCAGTGTAGCAATGTTTGTATTGCAACCCTGAAAACTTCTTTCTGTACGACCAGGTTTGTTGTATGGATACAGTTATCAGCCTTACAGTAGTGACTAGATGTTATTGTTATAAAAGCCACTAGAACAGGTCTTTAAACTTGAAAATATTTTACCTTAGTCTTATCCATAACTAAGTCAAATATGTTAACTGATATGCAAAGTGTGCTTGATTGTCTCATTGCTCAGACTGAAAGTGCACTTCTGAAAATTCTACGAAAAGAAAAATAATAGTGGGCTGCAAACCAAACTAGTTGCTTAGGAAGTGTTGGAACAGCTGTAGGATACTTGGCTTGCGTAGGTAAACTACCTGGATTTAAGTGAGTTTGCTGTTGCAGAGAGTGGAAGAGGCACATGTCTCAAGTTAAATAATGGGGGGTTTCCTTTATGCCAACTCTCAGCTACCGCTTGCTTTAGTATCTCTTGGTGAAAACAGTGGCGGGTGGTCAAAACACTTCAAAAGCAGACTTCTGACACTTTCTAGGGAAAGTGTGGAGTTGCCAAATTCAGTCAACTTAATGGTCTGTGACCCCCTGGTTCTCATTGCTTTACAGATTCCATTTTAGAAGTGGTTCACAGACTACAAGACAAAATCTCTGTGGCACCATGACTCACCCCTCACTGCAAGAGAGGATTTCAAAGTTCTTTCTCCCCTTGCCCTTAGCCACACTGTTCCTTCCTTCCTCTTGCTTGCATCAGTTCTGCCTCTGGTCAGATGCTTCATTGATCAGACTAATTCACAAACTCAATGTTTCTTTGCCGGTTTGGTGAGTTGAAATGGCTCATGGCAGGTGGACAAGACTGGCTAAAATCAGATCGCTATATTGAATTCTGGAGTTGCATGTATTCCTCAATTTATTTTCTTTTTAGACTACAAAAAAAAAAAAAATTACATATTCTCTTACAGACTCTAAAAGATGCAACTTTTGAAGGCTTGTGGATGTGTAGGGAAAGGCATTCAAATACATAACTATCAGCTGAACTGAAATGTACTTGTCTGGTACTGTGGCTAAATTTGCTGGTTGAATTTATAACTAAGCTGCTGTAACGCAGGGTAAAGCTCTGGTTTCACAGTAGGGAGCAAGCTGTCTTAACATCTCGTGGCTGCTCAAAGAAGGGGATCTTGCTTCCTCCTCTGTTCTCACTGAGCTTGGTTGTGTGCAGTCAGGGATGCTTCTGTGAGCCGAATTAACTTGCTTATCATGGTAGAAAACTTGTTTTCTGTCCTCCTCCTAGCATTGGTATAAGTTTATTTGAATTGCTGAGGAATCTGTCCCCAACTGAACTGGTGTGAGGGAAAAGGGAGGAATAGTGTGGCTGGGAAGGAAGGCTAGGTTAGATATGGTCCCTGTTGTGTAATGGCTTGCCATTGCTGCCAAACACTGAGCTTTACTCCATGGAGCTCTTAACGCTGTCCACCCACGTGTCTCCCAAAACACTTGGCTAACACAAAGGGAATACGCCCGTGTCCCCACTTCTGTGTGTCTTGCTCAAGCAGTATGTATGTGAAACTGCATGTGATAAAAATGTGATGTGGGCTCTTGCTGTTCCTTTTTTTTTTTCTAATGGTTAGCATCTTTTACTCCTAACAAAATTATTAAAACTCTCAGGAGTGCATCCTGGAGGCACCGGTTTTAATGTGTAATGCTTAATTGTGTTGCAGCTGTTGTAGCTGCTATAGCTTCAGCTTTGTAGGAGAATATGCTCGTTAGCTAAAGAAATACATACGTCCAGTATATGTAAGAAACTGTGCATACACTTCTTTGTGCTGATGCACCCTTTGTTCATCGTACTTACCGTGTCTTTTCTCTTCTGATATCAAATGCACGTGTAGGTGCCTGGTCTGAAGACAATACTTTGGATTCAGTTATTGATGGTTGTTTTCCTTTTAATTTTTTTTTTTTTCCTGGTGAAGAAAGCAGAGCTGTGAGTTAACCTTGTTCATACTTAACATCTTTGGAATGCTGAAGGGTTTTAATAATCTCTAATTTCTCACTTAAAAAAAATTTACAAATAATGTTGAGATATCTGATGCTGAACAGGTCATCTCTTAGATTATTCTGCCTTATTTTCCTTTCAGCTGCTCCTTCCCCAGCACACCTTTAGCTCCTGGCTCTCCTCTGTATGTAAGTGTTTTATTTATCTGGTTCTCTTTTGTAAGAAAATGAAAATCTGCTGTGCTTGAAACAGCTTTAATACCATACTGGCCAGAATCAAAACCTCCCTTCTTTTCCCCTGCTTTGGTGCGACTAATGTTCAAATACTCTCAACCTTTTAGGGTAAATACAGCAAAGTTGTTTTTGTTTTTTATTGGTGATGAACTGGTACCATTACACTGCTGGGCTAATTAAACATGACTTCAGATAGTTTCCAGTGAGTAAAAATTGGAAGAAACAGAAATGCAGTGTCTGTTCAGGCTACTTTCATGGATTGTTTTCACTTTGAGAACATCCTTTGAAAAACCAACAGTATCAGTACAGCAGAAACTTGCAGTTACAGCATAGACTTCTGAGGTTATAATGACTTTCTTGAGAAAGTAGGGCTGGACAAGTGTATACAACAAATAGACATGAAACTAGGCTACTCTATACTGAGAACTTAATTTTCTTTAACTTCAGTTTTGCTAAAACTGATGTCTTAATGTGTATCTCATAACTTGGAGAGAGGGTCTGGCTGAACGTTACTTCGATTTGTTGAAGAAATCTTGCATCATGTGTAGGAGTTTCTCCTTTCAGCTAAACCTTCAGAGCATGTAAACATGCTTGCTAGACCATGCTTCCTTAGAGGAAAACTACCTAGTTCCTCTGTTTTAAAGTTAAGAAGGTATCATTCCTCTTTCAATATTGTCTTGACCCTGTCTCTTCCTAGTTCTCCTCCCATACTCCCTTCCTTCCTCCAAAGTTGTTGGTATCTTTCCATCGGGCAAAGAATCATGATGTGTTGAGAGCACGGATCTCAAGCTGTACGAACAATGCAGTGAATGCAGGACTAATGTTACCACAGATAAGATTTCACAGAAGGGGTTTATTGTCTTCAGCTGTAATCCATTTTCAATGGAGCAGTTACAAATATAATCTTGGATCGTAATTATCTAGTACGTACTTTTTAGTAATGCTTTTTACCCTATCATTCTAAGTCTTAATTAAAGTGTAGAAGTACTGGATGGGAATGGGACTACTGCTTGGCAGTGTAAGTATTGGTTAATGTAATGAATGGATGTCCCTGATCCTAAAATATATTGGGCATATGTCCTTGTTTTAGCTGTTCTTGTCATGGGCTCAGCTGCAGTTTCTGTCATGGGTTGTTTTCTGCTTTCCCTGGCTGTGCTTGTTGAAGGGCTGTGTGGGTGGGAAGGGTTTGGTCCTCTAACAAATTATGCTTGTGCATCCAAATCAACTTGGAAAGTCACAGGAATAGAGCAAAAACATATTAAAGAATCAGAGCAATATTACTTGCTAACTGTTAGAACTTGAGTTCAAAAGCTTCTTTACTATGCAATATCACTTTGGACAACTTCCTCTTTCCCCTTCCTCCCTCCCATCTTAGGGAAATCTGTATGTGGCTAATACAGGAGTGGTACTTCTTTCCTAAAGTTCTTTTGACTCTAAGCTACTTATTTCTTCATTAACCCTCAACAAAAAAAAAAAAACCCCGAAGCTTTCAACTATGCAGTCTGTAGCTAATAATATTATTTAGGAGCTAAAAATGCTGACATGAATGCTCTAGCAGTTTAGTAAGAAAAGGAGTGAAACTCAGTATCCACAGATGAGGCTCACAAATACAAGTTCTGTGTTTTCATACTGAGCTGCCACTTGGATACGTGTGCAATGCTGACAGTTCATAACAAGAATTAATTCATAGTTAAATGTTCAGCCCTAAAAAATGAGAACTCCAGTCCTGTTATTCCACTTGAGCGTATAACGTGCATTTCTAAAACCTCAGATGGTGAGCTTGTTGGATAGGATGATGTCTGGTCAGCAGTTTTCCTACATATGTAGGTGAAATATTTTTGAAGTGACTAAGACTTGAATGGGAAATTTCAAATGAGAAGCTTATTGCTTTATGATTCCACATACTTTGTGCCATGCCTCTGCACTGCTGCTGACTTGGAGAAAATGGCTTATCTTCCAGCTGTAGGTAGGTGACCTGAGGCAATCTTTAAACTTACCTCACTAGCAATAGGTGAAAGTCACTTTTCAGAGTTGAATATTGAAAATTTTGGGGATGATGAGGTATGTCTTGATTACTATAGTGGAAGTCTTCTCTACTGAACGAAGAAACATGAAACATCTTAAATTCATTTCTGAAATGAACAGATTAATCAAATCAAAGGCTGCTGTCCTCCTGTTGTTACCTCAGTAGTTTTGTCCTAGGTGTGTTGGTTACCATGGTATGATCTTCCCTAAGATCACACGAGTAATCACCGGGGCTCCTCTCCATACCAGTACTTTCCAGCACTGACAAAATAGTGACTGCCTGCCCTTGGATCGCAGCACTTTGCGGGGAGAAGGGTCCTTCAGCGAGGTAAAGGTAATAGCTAAACTTGTCTTGCACCATTTTCCTCTTTAATGTTGGTCTCCATTCATCAAAATATTTAAAGGTATTTTGTCAAGTTTGCTAAGCCTTATCTTTTTGTAGTTTTTTGCTTGTAGTACATCCCCATCCTATACATCTATCTGGTGGATAGCCAATGCTGTTATAATCTACCATCTACTGTAAATGTTTCCTTTCCCTAATTAAGGTATTGTAAATGTACAGAACTACTAAGTGCTGTGTTTGGCTGGAATAAAAGGCTGGCAGAGACCTGAGATTCGGAAATCAAACTTCGACAGGACTCTGGGATGGTAATGTTAGAGCTTGTTGCTGTTTCTTCTCCTTGTCCTGTGTTGTCTTGGGTTTTGTGTGTTGTGTTTGCATATTTCAGTACTCGGTGTCCAGAGTGGCAGGCATATGCTAGAAGACTTAATTTTATACAGCCTTTTGTTCAGCTGCTCTTGGTTAACAAAAGGCAAACTGTTATTTAGGGGAAAATGTCAGCTATCAAACTTCAAATCCTCCCCTTTTCCCTCCCCCTTCACTTCAGTGGTTCTTACTACTCCTGCCATTCACAGTGTCAGACGGTGAAGTGTTTGATAGAAAAATCCCTAGCCTTAAATCTTTCAGTGCAGGCAAGCTGCCTGCATGATGGATGCCTTTAAGCTTTGTCACCCAACCCAGTGCCACTTTGGGGGACTGGAGAACGCTGCTCTCCTAAGCGAGGGTTGATAGCCTGGTTTGGGAATTACCGGTGAACTAGTCAGTACCAGTCCCCGTTGCCTGACAGGGTTCCTCTTCCTGATCCTGTGTAACCTTGAGTAATGCCATGTTAGGTGACTGGGAATGTAGGAGGTCAGGTAGCTTCTAGGGGCTTGCTGTTGCTGTGTCTTTCTGTGATTTGGAAGTCAACTGTTTAGCTCTGAAATGTTTTAGCAAGTGCATGCGTATGTGAGGCAGAGCGAGTCTGCTGCTTGGTGGAAAATCTTGTTAGAGAATGGAAGGAATCGTCACGCCTCCCAGCCTTCTTTTTTTTTTTTTTCCTTTAAAAGCAATGCTGGTAAAGAGTTAAAATTTCACCCCCCTGCAGCACACCCCGCCCCCACCGCTATATATGGTGTGCCCAAAGGCGCTGGAGATTTAATACATTGAAGTTGGAGCGTGAAGGGGGTCTGCAGGCTGCTAGACAAAGTCACTCAAATTTCACGAATACTTGATCCATACAAGGATGTTACTTGAGAAAGGCATGACTTCTCTGTAAGAAACTGGTTGCCAAATGAGCCGGCTGAGTGTGTCCCAAACACTTTTTTTTTTTTTTTTTTTTTTTTTTTACACCAGCAAAAGAAGGTATTTATGGGATCATACAGGGTATGCCTCCTCATAGAGAAAACTCCATGTTTGTTGACATTTTTGTTATGCCTTTAAGGGAGCTGTTGATTTTAAGATACAAGGGTCTGCTGCCAGGCAGTCCCAGATTATATTGGTAGCAGAGAGGAATACTTGTTCTGTTCACATCACCCACAGGTCCCTGTGTTCCCCATGTGCCTGTGGCTGGCAGCTGAACAAAGCTTCCCAGGAGCAGACCTCTCGACTTCAAATTTCACTTCCGCCTGAGATAGTTGTTCCGACTCACTGCGTCCGAGTGTGATCTGTTTTTTGAGGAGGCTGCTGGGGCTTGTGCTTACTTTTCGAAGGTGTTAATGGCAGCTCCAAGGGAGAGAGTTATGATTAAGAAAGTCAATGGGATAAAAGCAAAGGTCTGTTCCCTCTTCTAGAACTTCTTCCTAGGAGGCTGCGTGTTAGAGGCAGTCTTCCACTCTCATCCCTTGCTGTTCTCCAAGCAGGAAACAAACCGGTGGTAGGATAAACATCTGGAAATAAACCATATAACTTGCCTTGTGTCTAGAACAGAGTGATACTGGCTGATAAGCCGTAGGTTCACAGCCTTGCTCGGATCAGAGGAGCGCTAGATGTCTCTACCTGTTCCTGGGAGCCCTCCAGGTACTACTTAGAGATTCATCTTTGCACCCCGGTTTAGGCTTGGAATGGCTCCAAAGGGACAGAGTCACGTGACTGAGAAAGCACAGGCCTGAACACACGTTTCTGAATAGCAGAAACGTCAAAGCTAGAAGTAGACCATGAGCTGGAAGGTAAAATGGGATGTGGTTCTCCTAGCAAAAGCAGGCAGATTGGAAGGAAGCTCTGCCTCTAGTGAAACTCATGCTGCTCACTCATTCCATGGGACTATTGACTAGAAAGCCTATCCACTAAGCCCATTGGAGTCTGAGATTGAGACACAATAGCCCTTTGTTCTGAAAGCTGTGGGGGTTATCAGCTTTTGTTAACTACTTGTTTTGGAGGAATTTCCAAATTCCACTTTGTTTCCTGCCCTGAGGTAGGGTTATGGGATCATCCTCTCAGTAAGAAAACTGATGGTTAGTGATGTCTTCTCAATTCCCAGAGCAGTATGTTAGGACTGAGCAAAAAGACCACATCACAAAACTCACTTTTTTTTTTTCTTTATTTTCTTTTTTTTTGCTTTGTGTGCATCACAAAGGGTGCAAGAGGCAAGAGGGCCTTCCACAAGAACATCTTGTGGAGATGGATGTGGGCTTGTTGCTTGCTTGGCAATAGACAAAGTAAACCAAACCACCTGCACTGAAGGGGAGTTCAGGGTGATAGTTCTGCCACTGTGCATAGGAGGTCTGGGATTAGGTGAGGGGAGCCTACATCTTTCCTGCTTCTTCTCTTAGTGCTTATTGTAGAGTGTGTGAGGGGTGGGGGTGTTTTCATCCATCCCCAAACTTTGTGTTAACTAGTTGTTTTTAGCTGCTGTTGGCCACCACACCCGAACGTCCAGGCTATTGTCCCCGGCTTCTGCTGCTGGCTGTTGTGCCCCTCGTCGCCGCCCCACAGCATCTGGCTCTAGTGATAAGAGGCATAGTAGCAAAGAAGAGGAGGAACATGCAGTCACAGAAGGGGGCCTCTTGGTTGCCCTGGTCTTAACTCCCAAAGTTAACCTTCATTGTAGAAGGCTACAAGGTTCCTTACTGCCATTAGGTGGTACCACATGGGCCCCTTCAGTTGGGTCGTGGAGGCTGATAGTTGCATAATACTGTCCTTTTCATGTGTTATCTTGATGGACTGTATTGGCAGTTATTACCCTATTCAATCAAAAAAATTGCTTATTGGCTTGTTTCTAAAATTTCAGTTGTGTGGGCAGACGTAAGATTGTTTCAGTCACTGAGACTGGATGCTTGTGAAAATCATAACACTAGTGAATTATCCAAGAGAGCTTTTGTGAATGGTTTCAAGTTTTAGGATCTTTTTCTTTACTGTAAACTTGAAATCTTAGCTCTTGGCCCATTTATAGAGATGAGAATGGCGATCTAATAAAAATAATTTTGTACTGGAAGCAGAAAATACATTTTTCAGTTTCACATGGCGGCCAGAATAAGACTGAGGCAAGATCAGGGCTAGTCAGTCATCTGGATGATTCCCATCTCGTTCCACTCTGATGCCATGTTCTGTTTAAGAGCCGATGACTACCTGTAGTGCTGGTCTAGCATTTGCCTGCTGGTTATGGTCCAGAGAGTAAACCTGAACCCTTAAAGAGCTCCAGGACATAGTCTTGTCTTATCTCTAGCTCAAGCAATAAACAGAACTATCTTTTCAGGAAAGAAGGCATCCAAGTAGCTGTATTTCATAAATTTTTGTGGCAGAAGCTATGTCAGTGTAGTACCCAGTTCCAGAATATTAGCTTTGCACATCTTACATTCCTCTTAGGACCATGGAAGGTAGTGCAGCAACAACCAGAAGAGTTTAATTCAAGCTGTAGCTTGCTGGCCTCTATGCAAGCTTTGGTCTTTCTCTCTTGGAGGGAGATTGGTGGTGGTAGAACCTGTCCTCTGTCTAGGAAACCTGTGTCCTCTGGGCACATGCAGGATGCATGAAGTGAGGGTAGCACTTCTGTGGTGTCTCTGTAGTGAATTTGAGCTTGTGCTAATATAAGCCAGAATGCTAACCAAGCAAAAATCAGTTGTTTGTTTGTTTGTTTTTCCCTCTGAAAGATCTTGATAAGGAAGTATGTATCTTCCAGGTCTCTGTAATAGAAAAGGTTTCTGGTGTGTTGTTTTGCTCCTTCAATGCTCCTGAATTGTGTACCTGCAGAAGGGATTAAGATCAACTGTCCATCTGTGTATCTTAATTTGCAACTGGATGAACGTTGAAGTTACTCTAAAAAGTTACCAGTATGATCTTCCCGTTTTCTGTATCAGTAATATTTGTTGTTAAAGCAGACTTAAATATTCTTTCACTTGAGCATTGTAACATTAGATTATTTGGAGAGAGAAGTCTTTATTCTCTGTGGTTAGCTCTGACCTGTATACAACAGGTTCAGAATGTACTTGTTTATTTTGGCTGTGTGATCTTGAGCCTTTCCTAGACAGAAAGGGTGTGGGAGGAGAGGCTGTTCTTCCCATCCTTATTCACTAAGGTATTTGTTAAGGGTGCTTTCTACCTGGACAGTGAAAATGCTGATTGTATTTTTAAAAAGACCCAACACATCTGGGTGGCTATCACCACAAGGATGTATTTTTTTGATCAAGTAATTAATGCCTAATTGCAGTTTTCTGCAATTAGTGAAGAGCTGGTAGTGACTAATCCTTGAACACTGGGACATAAGATGGGGAGGAGGCTCTTTATGTTCTGTTTGGACAGCTTGTCCCTAAAACACAAAGGAAAGCAATAGCTTTTAATTTTTTTTTTTTTTTTGGCTGGGTGATGCTTTTAGACCAAGGAAATTGCTTGAAATTACTTAAAAAACACACTAAGAAATTTCTTAAATACACATAGAAGTGTCTTAACAGCTGACTGCATGCAAACTGGTTTTGCGTGTGCGTGCATGTGCTCAGCTGCTAATGGAGGATCAAATACGCTCTTCCAAGTGTGCCTTGGTTGCGTCAGAAACCCCTTTGATACCGGTGGTGCTCTTTGCCAAGCGGCAGTAAAACCAACCCCTTTCTAGGAACTTGGAAGCAGCCAGACCAGAACTCAGCACAACACAGTACAACTCAGTACAACGCAGACATTCAGCAGGGCAGTTCATAAGGAGCAGTTGGGAACTATTACCAGAGGGCAGTAGCAGATGAAACTTAAGGTCATGGAGGCTAGAGAACGACAAAATAAGAAACTGGCCTTTGCTTTCTGTCTTTGTTGCCTCAGCTATATAAAAAAAAAGTGATCATTAATGGGGATACAAATAGACTAAATGCAGTGTCCTGGTCCTTCTTCTGTCTGATGAAGCATGATCTCTATCTCAGATGTGTTAAAAACACGCAACTAAGTAAACTGCTTTCAACTGTAATTTCTGAAAACTTAAATCATTCTGGGAAGGAAAGACAATATTCTAGTATTCTCTAAAGCGCATTAATTATGCTCTTAAATCCTACTAGCTCTCCTTGCTAGACGAGTAAAAGCTACTGGAGTGATTCAAATGCTTAAAAGTTTGATAGTTTCATATTCATTATTTGCATTTACAGCAGCTTCACAGTGCAAACTTCATCTGGAGAGATTAAAAGAGTTTAATCTTTCTGCAAGACCTTAAACTCCTCCTTCCCTCCCACCCACCCCTTTTTTTCAAGGATAATATTCCACTGTGCCAGATTGCCCATATTGCCACCAGAAAATTGCTTGGACCACTTCTTACAAAATCAAAGGTCAACTCCATGCCTTGGTGGCAGCTGGGAAACTAATGATTTAATGCTGCTTTGACCTTTGGCTTCCTCGTCCGTTTGAGCCTGACCCAATGTTTTAATTTTCCAATACTGCTGGGCAGTTGGCTTTTGTCTGTTTCCAGATGTAACTTGCATATTGAGGCCTGTTACTGAAGTGAGAACAAAACAACAAAACGTCTTGGCCTACAAGGGGAAGGGAGAAAAAAAAAACCAGCACCTATTTCTTTTTTTTTAATGCTACAAAATACAGCTGTCCAGTGAAACTGATTCTTCTACAGCTAACAAGGTCAGGTTTAAAATAACAAAATGTGAGTATTTGCCCAGCGTTTACATCCAGACTTAAAGCATTTTAACGGCAGTCTTGCTGAAATGCTGCTTTTTTTTTTTTTTTTTACAGCTCTGTAAAAAGTAACAGAGTGAAAACAGTAGCTCTTTCCCGTTTTGCACTCAATCTCTGAATCACAGTGTGATTTTTTTTTTAATTGGAAGACAAGTCAATGTTTGATCTGATACTGGAAAAAAAATTAAAAAAACCCAGTTCATTCTTGAAAATTGCTGTTGGTGGGGGAATAGCAGTGTGAAGTGAGATGGAAATTAGGGGTGACTTAGGCTTTTAGCATGATTAAGAAGTTCCTCTTTTTTTTTTTTTTTTTTTTTTTTTTTTTTTTTTTTAATGTTGCAACATCTAATCAAGAGTACTTTGTAATAGATTATTGGTGTATATACGCAGTGAACGTTGCTTTAGGCTTTTGCAGTACCGGTAATTTTGCAGCCATTGCCAGTTCAATTTGAATTTGCTATTAACGGTGTGATAATGGTGGGGGAAGCACCGTAAGGTGGCTGGGTCTTTTCTTCATGAAAAAGGCTGCTGATTGTTTGGAAAGATTCCCCTGGAGTACTGCTGCATATGGAAACTCCTCTTTACTGAAAGTGCAAATCTCTCGTTTTTGTTTGGCCCGTCTGCCTGTCACTAGGCCTTGATTCCCGCCTGAGCTGAGCTGCAGCTCTCAAAGGTCAGCTCCTACCCCGGCTTCTGCGTGAGAGGTTAGTTTTGCAGAGCAGATGGGGCTCCTAAAACTTTTTTTATGGTCTCCAGTCAAATCACCTCAAGCTGTAATCTCATTAAATCTTTAAGTGAATCAGTGGGTCTGGTTATTACTTGAAAGCAGGGTTACAGGAAGCGATGTTCCTGATGCAGTAGGCCTGTCCTGAGAGGCCTGTACCAGAGGCGCTTGCCTGTGTGTGGCTCCTAAAGCTGCTCTGTTACTTTGATAGCAAAGGTGGTGTGTGGCGTATAGCAAGTTAACCTTTTGGCAAGATGCAGCTTTTCCTGAAATCCTTACTGTGTTAACTTATGGAGTTTTAATTCTCCCTTGTATTCTTGATCACGCGTGCCTGTTACACTGTCCCAACAAGCTATTTCTGTCCTAGAATAAATTAAACCTAAAAACTTACTGAGGAAACCAGCAGATTGCTTAGCACTGCACGCACTGTTGCTGAAAACTGCATGACAACACTGTCCAAAAACCTGGCCTTGCTCTTTTTTTTTTAACCCAGCCTGCTGTCTTTCTGAGTTCCTGTGTTAGAAAATGCTACATAGAGGAATATTCTAGACATGGGCATTCTTTCGACCAAGTGGACTTGACTCAGTAGGCTGATTGTCTTGTGTGTGGAGATCTGGTTAAGCATGTTTTGTTCTTCTGCCTGGATCGCAGGAAGCCTTTTTCTTTTAAAAGAGAATAAATCTAATCTATGACCTCCACAAACTTTCTTCTTAGCGGGCAGGGGACATGGAGGACTAGTTTGTCAATACATAAAAAATTAATGATCATGGATTAACATGCAAGACTTGTGTGTACACAAGAGTGTTTATAAAAACTTTCTGCTGATTGTGCAGAGATAATAAATTTTCTTCTGTCTTGCCTACTTGCTTCCTCCCTCAGAGGGGGAAAAAACGTATCTTGTGTAAACCTGGCATTTAGGTGAATTAGTGTACCTGAACTGCAGTCCAGCTCCTAACAGGGCTTGTCAGAAATAACATATTTCTAATGTAGATGTTTGTGGTGCACTTTCACATGCTTTCACTGTCAGAATGATCCCTTTCTTAGAAATGTATTGCATATAACAAGACTGTGGATTTTGTAGTAAAATATTTCTTTTGTAGTAAGGCTAGTGCATATTTTGCTCTTCAAGAATAGGGCAAGGATTTAACCTTCCCTTCTCCCATCTTCCTTTGATAGTGAGTCACATTTGACTCTTCCCCTCTATCTAGTTCAGTCTGGATAGCTTTTATTCTCTTAACTGATGATTGAACAAGCCTTCTATATTTACACTTACCCTGTTTTAAAGCTCAAACAAGGCTACAGTTTAGAGTAAGGCTAACAGAAGCAATCTAAAGCTACTGTTATGTGGAATGATTGCCAGTATCAAAAAGGCAAATGCTTTCACTCAAGGATTTGAAGTACTTAAGCAGTTTGAAAATTCAAAATGCTTTCGAATTCTTAAAATGTCCTTTAAATATATTGCTGAACCATGACAGGGTAGCACCAAACCACTATAGTTTGGTTAGACCAAAACTGTAGTGCTCTACAACAGAATTTATCTAGTGGCTGTATGAATACATAAACTGTATACTTGACCTATGGAAGCCCCATGGAATGGGTTAAAAACGGTGTGTGTATCAATCACAAAGTAAACCTTGACTGAGATGGAAGATTGTCCTCACTCTCCCCCAAACTGAACCTACTACTCAGTGATGATGTCTATGGAATAATGACAAAGTGCAGTTACTAATGTTTCTTACTTATTGTCTGTAAGTATGTAAATTCTACCCTGCAGTTTGAAGGAGTAGTAACTCTGCTCAGCTTCAGTTTTCACTTAATTGAATGTCCATCCTGGAATGCTATGTCTTCCCAGCCCTCCCCCCACCCCCCTCCCAAATTCAAAAGGAAAGCAATCTGAAGTCCTGTCCGTGGGGAAACAGGCTATTTTAGTGGGAC